>JAVCKT010003527.1:6552-20873 GCA_032273925.1 Rhynchotus rufescens | reverse complement strand
CTTCTAAAAGAAGTATCACATCATCCTTCACTGAGGGTTTTTTGTTGCTGTTGTTTTTTTATTCATGCTACCAAGACCAGATCACAGTTGATTAGGTGCTTAAAGATGAAAGAAACACTCAGGAGGATGTTTTAAAAGCAGCTGTTTGCAATTCCCATTTGCTTAATGTTCCTTAAAGGTAAATGTATGCTTAAAACTTTGCAAGATTGGATCTGGAATAACCAAAAAACAGACACTTACCCTTTTGAATATTTAACTTAGACATTCAGATGACTACGCACATACGGCTAAGCAGTCCTACATCTTTTCAGGACTGCAGCCATAATGAGTAAGCTCACATTAAAATAGTAACTTATAAGTTAATTACATTCAATGGAATAAAACAAACCCCAGGGACAAAATATAATCATGGCACTCATCTTCCCCAATTACATCCATACTGGAAAAAAACCCTCTGTAAGTGTAAAATATAATCATTGCACTCATCTTCTCACTTTGAAATAATCCTTCCATCTGTATTGGTAAAATAAGACTGAGCAAAATTACAAATTAATGTGAAATGTCTTAAAACAGCACCACTGGATATAATTTCCAAGTATTTTCCTCAGATATACTACAATTGTATTATTATGTTCACAAACCAAAACCGGAAAAAAAATCTCTAATTCTAAGATTATCTACTCATATGTTTTTCATAGAACACACGTAGACCTATTACACCAATTAAACGTTTGCACTATAGGTGTATAACTAAAAGCTAATATATGGTATTGATATCTGTATAGAGAACATTATTTATCAATACCCAAATTTAACATTTAATTAGACATTTAATTTAATTTAACATTTAATTAGAAGTACATTCTGTATACTATAACGGTACCAACCTTTGTTCTTTGACTACACAGCCATTTGAAATTGAAGATTTTCTTTCCCACAATAAGTCTTCTTGTGGCACCTAAGGATTCAGCCTGACTATGTGTGATGCTGTTGTTTTAACACACTATAGAAGAATGAGATTGAATAATCTACTCGTTTTTGGTGTGTTTGAGCTGTCAGTAAGTCCAAAGTAAATTAGACAAGGTCATACATCAGTACTTATGTAGAAGATTTATCACTTTCGATTTTTGCCTGCAACATTTGTCTCTCTTTTTGCATCTGTAACTACAATTTACATCTCCTGAATCCTGACTTGTCCACATGCCATGCTCATGAAATGTTAAAACACACAATCTGAAAATACCAAATATTATGTAGCTCTGCTGTTATTCGACAAAAGGAGCCATGCTAGTGTTGTTGACCACTTGATAAACACTAGACAATCCTAATCAGTATTGATTCAAACCACTGCCACAGGAACAACAAAAAAAAAGTCTTCAATTTTTGTGCAAATCATTAGACAATCTTAGTATTAGCAAACAGTGTTCACACTGACCCTAGCACTTCAGCAGTGACCTGCACAACGCAGTTCAGCAGAAGGCATTGATGAAACTCTCATGGGAACTGCATTTCATTGAGGACAATTCAAAGCCAACACTATGTGATAGGCCCTAAAAGAAAAGGTCATCCAGGACACCTGGGGGGCTGTTCTTGCCCATCAGCAGCAATTTCTAGATTCTCTGTCCACATTTACTGAGTGCCCTAGGAGTAGTAAAAGATAAATTTTGTCTGTGAATGGCCTTTATTCACAACGATCAGATGGGAAGCTATAGACTTTGTAAGTGCACAGTCTCCACACCTGCACAAAGCTGAGCACGCAGGAGGTGATCCAGACAATCCTCCATTATCCCACATGAGAAGATAAAGAAAGGCCACTTGTTAATAGTCAGGTCAGACCTTGTCATAGCCTGGGATTTTTAAAGTACACAGTGTCACTCCAATGAATGTTATTGGCCAATTTTACTTCTGGAAATAAAGCATCTGGCTTCTTAGAGTTGGCTCTCTTATACTGAAAGTCATTTTTCAAAAATTCAAAATTATGAATTTCAAAGGTTCATAAAACACTTTTGTTACAAAGGAAGATGGACTTGTTCCTTCCACAAAGTTAAAGCCTTAGGGTTGTATCTTACAGATCTAAAACAAGGAGGAGGAGTGGCATGACCTGCCTTGTGGAAAAGAAAAGCCATTTGAATTTTCCCGCTGAACTCATCCTAGGGACGTAAGTTTTCGTATGTTTGTTTTTTTAACTTACTGGACTTGAATGATGTTCAAACAGAACAAGTAAAATCCTGTTAGTTGAAATCAATAGTTGATGTTGAATGAGAAGATATTCAACAATGTACATTTTTATACCTAAATGAAGCTTCTGTTTAGTAAAGGAAGAGCGATCTACTTAAATCCAAAACATATTTAATTAAAATAAGGTAATTATTGTAGAGCTATATTTGAACAGACAATACAGTTGCAGCAATTATCTGTAATTATACAGCTCCAATCACAGAATAATAGAGGTTTCAGTGTCACTAAGCACAATAAGGATAATTACTCTTTCCATTATTCTGATGGGCATGTAATTAACAACTTAAAAAAAGTTCTTCATGGGGACATAATATCCATACTTTAACTACAGGCTGGCTGAGAATGATCAAGGTATTCAGCACAAAAAGGAAAGGGGCAGCCTCACTAAGTTTCAAATCCAGTTGAATTGTCTCATTCTTCCAAAACAAACGGCAGTCATTCCATCTTCACAATGAAAGGACATCATCACATTTGAATAAAATCCTGTGCTTACTAAACAGGACCATAAGAGTATTCAGTAACGCAAGGGGAAAAAGAGACATAGATTAAAATCTCTCCTACACAAAAGGATGTCCAAATCCATAACAGCCACTGATTCTTGTGAATCAAGAACTAGCTCTTACATATTATATCTTTGGTCTGAGGAAGGGGGAGAGAGAAAAGAAAAAGAAAAAAAAGGTGAGGGGGGCAAAGCATGTATTTGCTTAAATCATGTAGCTGAAAATTAGACAGGAGAGAGAGCAGAAGCTCTACAGTGACAGTACTAACAGACCATACTCCAGGCATAACATAACTCCTCCTTACAAAGTCCTGTATTTTCTGTCTCCAGACTGGTATTTTTTCTGTGGTTCATCTTCAGAATCACAGCAACTGTCGCCTTACAAGGATGGGTGCATCTAAAAGCTCTGCACCATTTCACACTTTGATCTGTTCCTGTCTCTAGCACTGGCTGTTATCTGTTCTGGAACAGATTAAGAATGAATTTTTACTTCTCCCAGCAATCAGGCATGGAATGTCAAGGCCATGTCAGAAAAAAAAACAGAAAAAAAATTCAAACCAGCAGAACATGACAGCGATATCACCTGAGCACTGCCAAGCAAGCCTGACATTTTCGTGCTCAGTGTTTCAGCTAGCACAGCCAAACACAGCTCTAATCAGCTACCTCCTGCCTGTGGGCAATGACCAGGTATTCTCTCCACATACTCTTCATCAGTAACCACTGTTGTGCCCAAGCAAATTCCCCAATTCACTTCGCGTTATGTTACCTATGCTAATCAGACATCTAAGTCAGGAGCAAAGTACCCCCGTGTTTCTTCTGTGGTCCACAGAGAAGGAGGCATATGTAGATAAGGTAGAACAACCTGAAATGCCTTTGGAAGGGTGTATCCAACTTCACTGGTTGCTACATTCTCAGGACGGGTAAGGCAGCTACATGCCTGAAGCCAGCCAGAATGGATCTGGACATAGGAAGAGAGTGAAGTTCTTCCTTGCGCTCCAAACATAGCGTGGGTGGTACAAGACAGAAGGTGCTGTCTGGGCAAAGCTCCCACAGCATCCCACTGGTCCTTCATAGAGCACATATTCAGTTCAGTTCAGACTTCAGCAAGTCTAATAGTTCTGTTCCTGTCCCTAGATTCAAACCATTTTTTTCCCTCTCTCCTCTAATCCTAGGGGACACAAAAGACACCCTACAAAATCCTTCTTGCTCCTTGGTTGAACCCTCAGGAAGATATGACTCTGTCATCAGCAAGGAATGTCCTTGAACTGTGAAAAACTTGGCAGCTACAATCATGGAAATTATTTTCAGGAAGCAATGTGGTTTTAAAGAGGGATTCTAAAATGACAGTCAATTATAGAAATAGCTCTGTGAAGCTCCCAAATTTGTTCCTTTTATGGATGGCATGATCCTTTCCTCTCATTTTTCAAACCAGAAGCTCATTTAAGAGTCAAACCAGGGACTTTCAAGCACAATCATTGTAGAGTATGACACGGAATCAAAAATAATAAAATCTTTTTTTTCTTCCTCACTGTCCTAGACAGAAATAATGTGCAACATAGCCTAGTCAGAAATAATATGTGACACAGAAAAATTTGCTGAAAGAAAAGGTACCAGTCATAAGTTGTAATTATGATCTGAAAGATTAATGCTCCATTTTGTAAGGTTGAAAGAAGTAAAGACTTTAGAAGACTCTTTTCATGTTCTGCCATAGCGTTTGTTTGTTTGTTAAAAAAAAAAAAAAAAGAGAGAGAGAGAGAGATGAGAGATTCTTTTCTAAGAGACACTGCACAAATGTTATGTTAGGCAAGAGTGTCCTCAATGTATATTTCTTCTGCCCATTAACTGCCTCAGCCTCTTTCCCAATCTGAGAGCCCAGCATCCAGACAGAGCAGGTCAGTCTGAGATGTGGATTGAAATACTTCAGAGGACCTCAAGAGGAGTGGATTTGACTTTGCTTATTACATAGTCTTGTGTTTGGTTTTGTGACCATTTCCTGTGGCTTAAGTGGAATACAAACATCGCCCCCGGAACCAGATACTGATTATTGCTTTTCTGTTTCTAGCGTTTCAGTAATTGCGTATTCTTCATAAAACAATGCAACTCAACCATAACAATGGAAGAAAGCTCAAGGAATGGACAAAGGTGAGGTGCCCATGAAGCTCAAAAATCATATAGACACAAAGAACTAGTTTTATCTCAACACACAGACATTTGTTTTGTATAAGCCACTGAGCAGACGTAAATGTTCCGTCCTCAAAGAAGGAACTAGTTGACTCAAAGAAGGAGAATGTCTCCCTGAGACAGCCCAACAAGCATGGGGAAAGTGTGTACATGGCTCAGCCCAATACAGAGTATAAAATCTAAACTAATATATTAAATCTTTGCAAGACTGAATCTGGAATAATCCTTCCCCACAACTGAGGACAACCAGATTCATGATAATGAGCATATTATAGAGAATGGAAATGGTAATTTTATTGGTATTGTGATTGAACTATTAAGTGTATACTTGTATTGTGATTTCAGTATATTATTGTGTCATTTTGGTAAATCAAAAATCCCATGTAGCGCCAAATACCAACGCAAACTTTTATATTAAACATTGCACTTCCTATATATGTGGAATATCTAAATTAATCTAATCAGAGAGTACTAGATTCTGACAAATCAAAAACTAGAAACTTCAGATTTTGCATAGAGTAAATATACTTTGAAGAATGAATATAAGAAAAGTATCAAGTTTCAAGTTTCTGGCATGTGTTTCTCTTGTTTTAACATGCTGGATGTTGTTTATTCTTTTTCTTCTATGAAAACTGAGTTTCCTCCCAATAGTGTCTCCATCAACAGCCATCACAATTCTGTTGATACGTTCTCCTCACTTTTTACGTTAGCATTTGTATTTCCCATTTGTTTCCCAAAAGGCTACACTATTACAGTATTCTGATTTTCTTCTTTCACTTGCTGTGATTTTTACTTAATTCAGTATTAAACTTTGAACAGTTTTATTTTTATTGCAGATTCTAATTGATTCTGTTATTGCTTTTAGTAGGATTTGCCACAGTAATGAATGTTTTGTATTTACAGCAATTAGTATCCATATCTGTTCTCTTGTATTCTATAGATCTTCTTCTATAGTAATGCTTTTTCTCTGGTTATGATGTGCCAGTGGGAGCGCAGCATACAAACCATTTGGGATGAAAAAGCACCTGTATGGCCCTATTCAGCAAGCTGGTTGAAAACCTACTAGAAAGAAAATGCAACAGAGAGCCCTAGAGGCTCTGTCCTGCATTGCACTAAATAACTCATGTATATACGTACTTTCACACAGAATGCATGTCATGTCTTTTCTGTACATTTGATGTATCGAAAATGTACACAACACTCAGACATCAGCTGCAAGTGTATGACATCCATCACTTTGTCCACTCACTGACAGCGGATTTGCTCAGTCCTTTGAAAATGAATGAAGTAGAAAAGTGTTTTTCTTGCTTTTTGTCTCTTTTGTTGTTGTTGCTTGGAAGTAGCTGCCAAAGGGAAGGTGACACTTGATGACTTCAAAGGACAGTTCATTGTATTGTTCATTCCTCTGCCACAAAAAATAGACCTGATAGGTCCACTAAAAGTAGGTAAAGTAACATTCAAGTAGATTCTGGATCAAGTTTATAATGTTCCAAAATGAGTTTTAAAACCCACAAAATTTTAGGAAATCACAATGCCTGCAACATTTTTTCAGTACAGCTGGAGAATGTGTTTGTGGCATCTGTTTTCATTAAAATCTCTTTGAGCTTAGCTTTAAACAGCAGGCAGAAACAAAACCTTTATAAAAAATCTCAAACTCACTATTACATGTAATACAGGAATCAGAAAGGCACCAGTAAAGCACATCTTCACAAAATACCGGTGAGGTATCTGATAAAAGATAGGTGGAGAGGTTGTGCAAGGTAGCCTGTAGCACATCCCTTCTCTGAGGAAGAAAACTATGCTATCAGCAGTATATTAGGCCATCAACGACGAATCTTCCACAGGCTGCATCCAGAATAAAAGCTAAAATCCTCCTCCCAACATCCAAGATAGGAGACCGAACTTGCTGTTCTAATAAGAGAAGTTCATAGGCTGTTAGGTGTTCCCCAACTCTGGCACTGCCCTTTCCATTTTTTTTATTAGTATTTTTTTAGGAGGCATAAAGATCTCACAAAGCACCCTGAACATGATAAGAATGTCTGTAGTTTCCTAAAATAGTGGAGGGGCCGGGGCAGGGGGAGACACGAACATGCCACACACCCATTGGGAACACACCGGCACAAAAAGGAAGAGAATCTGGCAAGGTTGCTTGGAAATGCACATATCAAATTGCTACTTAACCTTGATAAGCTTCTTAGCTAGGTTCTAGTATAAACAAAACATACTAGTATAGATACTATAGATATGGTATAGATATAGTTCATGTAAGAACTGGCAGAGCAATTGCAATGAGAATTATTTTACCATTATTGTTTACATCCAGCCACCTGGATACAGGTAAGAAAAGGTGAGCATTACAGACACACAGCCACCCCAGCTAGACATATCACACAAAACATCATGTCTTTGAAACATGTCCCTGCTTGTGGCAACTGCAAAATGGATGGGGCTCTTTCAACTAGTTCACTGCATCCCTCAGCTTCCAGGGAGACGTCAGCATGGTGGGATTCTCATCACTCACCAACCCCTTCTGCTCTGAGGTCACTACATGAGAAGTAGGTGGATTTTTCCCTCCCATGTTTTATGAATCTTTTTTCTTCAAAGTCTCCCTCTCTGCCTCATGCCTTTCCCTCCAGAACAGCGACTCACTCTTCCGTTCTGCTTTCACAGAGCATATCCTTCTCTTCTTATCCTTTCATGCATTCCTTTCTACTGGCAGCTCTGAGGTTGCTAGATTGAGGATTCACTAAGTATGGGTCAGATTCTAAAACAGTATAAGGCTCCAACTTCATAAAGCTTAAAAAATACAACTGTAGTTTAGTATCAATTCCTCTTTGCTCCCAATACATGAATGTGATGTTAATAGCACTGTAACCCTCACACCTTTTAATGAGAACAGAGATTTTGGAACCCTCCGCAGAGGCCCCTAGAGCAAAATCAAAGAAATCTATTCCTATGTGCCACTGGTCAGTGGTGAATTTTGTTTCTGAACAAGAAGCATTCTGACATATGATCTATTCTACAACATTAAACAGGCTGGACAACCTCACCTCCAAGCACTTAATGCTCCATATGTAGAAATAAAGGGCATATAAAATAGGTTGGTCATATAGTTCATATGACAGAAATTGTAGGGAAAATTTCCTCAATGCATTAACTTGGAAAAAGATCACATATTGACCATCTTATAAATTATAAAGAATGCCTCAAAATATAACCAATAATTATGGAGGCCTTCTCAACAAATAAGCACCAGAAAATGACTTGTGAGAGTCTAATTACCTGTGTAACTGCTTAAATCCCTCAGGATGAAGAGGCCAAACAAAATCCAGAAAAGAACAAACTTTTGTTCAATCTGATGTGCCACCAGAGAAAAAATATTCCTCACAAAAATGGGACTCTACTCTCACAGAGAAGCTCATAATCAAAATTAATGCCGGAAGATGACTATATACATGACCATATTAAGGAAAAAGAAACTTACTTCAAGTAACTCTGAAGTCTTACTTTTCACTGTCAAATCAATTAAGTGGAAAAAAAAAACATTTATTCAGATACTTAATAACCACAATAAGCAGAGCCATGACCATAAACTCTAACAGAAAGAGAATATAGTTTTTTTGCTGAAAATGTACCAAAAGCAAATAAACAGCTTTCCGGATAATTCATAAACAGCAAACTGCAGTGACATTAGGTTTTACAAAGAACAGAGTGCATTTGTGGAAAGATTAGAACAAAAAAAAAAAAGTCAAGCAAGCTATAAAAAGGCCAGATAGCTGACAGAAGAATGAGAAAAGGACACGGTCTGGTGTTCTGCAAAAATGATTCAAATAAATCTATACCTTGGCAAAGAAAAAAGGGAAACTGAAAACACACAGTAGGATCCAGTTATTTCTCCTTTGTGCTACTGCAGTTGACACTAATAATATGTAAGGTCATCTCTCACATAAACTTACCTTAAATAGAAACATTTTGCTTCTGTTTATATTGAGAATGGACAGTAATATCTTTACAGTTTATGTGTTGCTCTCCTTTATCTCGCATGGTGCCTCACAAAGAAATACGTTTTCTAATTGGAAAAAATCTTATACAACACCAATGAGTGTTAAAGGTAGTGAAGACAGTTTTACTGGCTTATAAAAATTGAAACAGGAAGGCACCCACTATAAACTCAATGAAACTTTGCCAATAACTTCATATTATTCACAGGAATACAAAAGTCTCAAGATACTAACTCCAAGTGATCATCTCTATCTCCTATATTCCATATTTTTGGCAAGTCTTATGAGTAAAGTTTCCATCTCTCAACACTATTAGGTTCCCATAACACACTGCCAGACAGTTTTGTTAAAAGAAAATAGCCATTATATCTTCAACTATTTTTCAAAAGTTTCTGCTAGGTTGCAAATAAAAAGTACACTACAGTGTATTTTAAAGGATGCAAAAAGGGTGCTTAGGGTGCTTACACTGCAGACTATATATAATGACACAACTATAATTCTGCATACACATATACACATTTACATATATAACATACATAATTAATTTGAAAAAAAAAAAAATGATTTATTTTCTCCTGCGGAGAAGGGAGAAACTTCTTAAAATTTTTCAAGAGACACAAGTAGTATCTGATTTTGGATACAGAGTGCCATTATTTGCATTAAAAAAAAAAAATGTTAGAAAGATCCTCAAATAAATGTCCTAAAGGACTGACTGCAAATACAAAACACTGTATCTGATCATTTCCATAATGCATTTAAAAATTGTCCTCTACTCTCTCTAATGTTGTTTGTCCCTTCTCTTATTTTTTATACATCAATATTCTTGCTAACAGTGCTGAAAATATTATGCATCAGTCTTTTTTCAGCTCCTTCAATATATATTACCAGGCTCCATGATGTGTTAAGAGAAGGAAAGCAGGTGCTAAATTGTGCCAAAAATGTCCTTTTAGTCAAAATTCAGATCAAAGTGTTAGCACTTATGCTAAAGTACCACCATTAGAATGAAAACAAGGCTAGATAATTGCTGTAACAATAATAATGTAAGACTGGATTTAATACCCCCCTTCATTACAAATCCATTTGGCATCCATGCTAATTGTTAGTCTACACTCAGGAAAAAATTTTGATGTGTCTGTGGATGTCATATGTGCCCTGTACTTCTGTAGCACTTCTATTGCAATTCAACATTAATTATATTTCACATTAATGTACTGCATTATGTTGCAATATGAATTGCTTGCATTTTGTAAATGAGAAAATTAAGCTCGTTTTTGTCTGCTTTAATCCTATTTTACTCTTATTATACTTCAATACCGAACTCTTTTTCTGTTGTGTTACCAGCACCATAAATATACACAGTGCATCTCTTTTACACAGAAGAGACACAATTTTGCTATCCTTTTTCCCAAAAAATAGCCTCCTGATTTTCAGAGCTATTGGAGCTCTAGATTTTTTTCATCACAGATACAGAAATAGTAAACACCTATGATAGCAGACTGCTGATGAATGATTTTAAGAAATATATCACTTTACATACACCCTGACCTCTTCTCTGTTAGTATGACATTTGCTCAGGGATGTCTAGAGTTTATTTTTCCCTGGCTGCATTTACCACAGGAACACCGAATAATAGATTAAAACTTCAAAAATTCCAGCAGCTAAGGCTTTTTGATCTTTTATTGAGTTGTAGACACCTATCCTTACTGAAGGGAGTATGACTAATACAAAATAAAGAAATTAAAGAGAGAATAGGAGAGGGGAAGAGAGACAAATATCTCTTCCATGAAAAAAAAAAAAAAAAAGGTGGAAAAGAAGGAAAAGGAAACGGACAAAAAAGATTCTTCTTAAGCATGTTCTGATGTCCCATCACCAGCATACCTCAGAGTGGGAGATTTCACCAGTCCTCCCTCCGTAAGGATTATGTCATGCTGATTGACGCATTTCATCAGTACACAAGATGCTCTCAGGTCAGACTTTCAGAGGGGTCTGTGTTTTTGTGCATAAGTCTTAAGAAGTTTGTGTGGTCAGGTGGAAAACTTACATTCTTTGCACTGCTTAGCTGAGCACTCCTCCTGTTAAGTGTTCACATCAAATATGGCGTTTCTCAAAAGAAAGCTAAAAAACAACATGAAGGAACAGAAGAAAGGGGGAAAACAAGAAAGCAGGAAGAGGTAAGTTTTCAGACTTCCTCACTCTATGGAGCTATCCACTTCCTCTGACTTACTGAATCTGTGAACTAAGCTTTCCAGAGACCGTCTAGCAAATGAGACTGGTTAATGCCTCCTGTCTGCTGGCAATTACTTACTCTCTCAGAACAGACAGACAGGAAGGAGTGAACAAATATTTGGTTCAATAAAAGCTTTGGGAATATTAGATTAAACACTTCCACACTGTGAGCAGGTGAAACAGCATTTGATTGACTACAGGTTTATAGTGGAACCTCAGGAGATCTTGTTTGACTCTGTAGGAAGATTGCCAGTGCTACACCTAAAGGCCCCATTTCATTTTCATAAGTGAAAGTGGAAAAGCATACATTTGAAAAAGCCATCAGTTATTTTAGGTTCCTAGCCATGTCCACATTGAGGTATCAAAGGATGTGGCCTACCCAGTTACAGCAACCTAAGGCCACTTAGACTGAGAACATACAGATCTTCTGCAATCTTTGCTTACGGTATTTTCTGCACGGGGTCTCAAAATTTGTATAAGCAATTACATTCATCACTTAGTTTCCATGGGGCTTGTAATGCTACTCAGTAGTGATGGAATCCTAACTTTATTACAAGTTGCAGAGAGATGAGAGGGTAAATTTTTATTTTCTGTGATCAAAAACGTAGGTCACTAAAAGCTGGACCACATGAACTCAGAGGCATAAGATATCCTTTTTCTGAAGCTGAAGACAAAAAATGTCATCTAATATATAAGAAAAAAAATGGAAAACAAAGCTACAGAAGAGGATGAGGAAAAGAAAAAGAAAGGATGAAAGGGAAAACAAGTATTAGACTGAAGATAAAGACAGAGCTGCAGAGATTTCATTAAGTTCTGCTTTTCAAGTAAGATAAGAATCCCACACTGCAAGTACCTCTAGAACTAAAGGCATGAGCGGTTAGTTTTGAATTGAAAAGCCACAGCTACCTAGCCCACAGTCAGGCCTTCATAACCCATAAGCTTAACTCAGTTGCCGTTCAGTTACATCACTTTTCAGCTAGAAAAGTAGTAACAGGGCAGATATTCGTGGCAGTGACATATTAATAGAAACACACACTCCACAACATCCACTATATGCTGCAACTAATGCAAAAAAAAAAAAAAAAAAACAGAACAGAATTAGGGACATCTCTGAGAAGAGCCATTAAAGACACCACATAATAGTACCTTACAAAAGTTTTCCAAAAGTACTCTAACTATAATACATAGGATATTCCCTAAAACTTTCCAGAAAGCAGTAAAGTTGAAACTTGCAGCTCCCATATTGAAAACTGTTAGGTATGTGCTAGTAGTTTCCCAGACTATTTTCAAAGGGAATATTCTCCAGTTTCTCAGTAAAATAAATATCTTTGCATCCAGAAAATATTGTAAAAAGAATAAAGTGAATATCTTTTGGAATACTATAAACTTTCAGTTAAACTCCTAATAAGTCTCCTAGAGTTAGTTACGCAATTCCTGCTACTACTAAAACATAATTAAATACAAGGCTTCAGTGCAAAAGTCATGTTTTTGCTCTTTAACATTCACATATAAAACAAATGCAGATTTATTAGATTTTTAATGCGAACATAGAATATACTGCATTTCTAACATACAGTATTTAGTTTGAGAAAAGAAACAGTGTTTGAGTTCCTTATCAAACATCTCAGAATTTGTCATCTGTCAGCCCAGTACCTCTGCACTAAGGAACACTCTAGGTTTGAGGCTAATAGTTGACTGGAAACTGAGATCTATAGCCTTTATTCAAAGGAGTACAAGTATTGGCATGTGCACACAGAGAATAAACTTGTTATGCATGGATCAGCCACTGGGTCCACACAGATTTATTTAATATTCTCTTTCCACAGTGAGAATTTCTTATACTATTTCAGAAACCATGACTGTGTCCTGAACTTTTCCCAAACCCCTTTAGCACAGCAGCCTGCCCAAAATTGTGCATGCACAGAGCCAGAGGATTCAATGAAGATCTAATGAGGCTTCTCACTGCTTTCCCTGAGCCAAGATCAGATGCTACAACAACAAAGCATTTGAATGACAGTCCCCACTCTCTAGTTTGGCCAAAAGAAAAACGTAAATCAGGAACACAAAACACTAATGCTCCATGGAGACAAAATACATAGTGCTTTTGAAAGTATTTCTGATGCTTTTTACAGCACCACAGTGTTTTAATACAAATGCTCCTTGTCAGAATAGGTAAGCCATGCGGGATATTGCAGAGGGACAGAGCAGTGCCTTATCAGCTCATTTACAATTTGCTTGACAGTTCACCTCTGTTTAACACAGATACTGCTGCTACATTTAACTAAAAAATGAAAGATGACTAATAGAATATAGAATGAAAAAGTCTTTTCTTTCAGCAGCTCACATTCCTTAGACATTTTGCTTGTAATTAAAGTCATTTTGTCAAAATTGGTGACTGAGAATTTGCAGTGCAAACTCTGGTTATGCTAATCTCTATCGTTAGAAGCATTTGCAGAGGTGCTGCCCTACAGGGGTGCACAAGGCCTGACACTTCAAAATCAGGCATTTTGACATTTGGATTTACTCACAAATTCCCCAAGAGCAGCTCGAAATAGAGAAGGTGTATGTGTGGGGTATGAAAGCAGGCGAGTGCACAGCCTCTTCCTCTCCTCTCTCAGTTGCATCGTCTGGTACTCGTAGCTCGACAATAGTGAGTTCACATTCATGATTTAACCTGTGTCAGTGAGAGATGGCTATTTCAAACACTAACTGCTTCAAAGTTATGCTACCAGCTAAACGTTTGACTTCATTTGCCACACACTCTGGCTTGTTAAAGCTCAGACTGCAAGACAGTTCAGTGAAATATCTTGCAAAGTCTGTTTGGAGAAAGTACAAACAGGCATTCACCTGAAAATGGTCAGTTCCACGCTTACACTCTTTTTAGCATATGTTAGAAAGAGTTTTTGAACACACTTCAGCTCTCCCAGTGCTTTACAAGGCAGAAAAGCATAATTTATGCCCATTATAGAGCTAGGAAATTCAAGCCTAAGCTATCCAATAGGGCAAGTGCAGGGTCCTGCACTTGGGGAGGAATACCCCGGACACCAGTACAGATTAGGGGTGGACCTGCTGGAGAGCAGCCCTGCAGAGAGGGACCTCGGCGTCATGGTGGATGACAAGATGACCATGAGGCAGCAGTGTGCCCTGGTGGCCAAGAAGGCCAACGGGATCCTGGG
>JAVCKT010003525.1:0-20041 GCA_032273925.1 Rhynchotus rufescens | reverse complement strand
TGCATCTTTTAAGGTCTGGTTGTGGGTATCCAAGTCAGACTTTGAGGCTTAAGCCTCATAGCAGAACGTCACTGATTCAGGTGATGGTGGATGTGGAGATGATATGCCAATATGTTGGTTAAAAACAATTGGATTGTGGCAATAACATATTGGATAGTGCTTTAAATGACTGGAAATAACATGGGTTTTCTTCTCTTACCTGATTTGATCTATGTATGCTGACTTGCATTTTATCTGTGCTGTGAGGAGTTTACAATTTGAATACAAAAGAAAGACAAGAACTTTGAATTTGCATATATATTGCCTTAAATAAATCACCACATCATTGCTTGGAATCTTTAGGCACTGCTGTCATAGAAGTAACATTAACCATTTCATTTCCTTTTGCTATAAAGAGCTCTGTTCTTTCAGAAATACTTAACCATATTTCTTTGTCCCAGTGGGAAAAGACTTTGACAATTTATTCCAAATATTTTTTTCCGCTGTGAAATGCATGTCTTTTCTCTGAGAAAATAGATCTTTTACAAAGCAAGTCTTTTCATATCTTTCTATTTTTCTACATTATCGTTTAGTAGATCCCAATCTGATGCATTATGTCTATGTGACTCCATATACAAAGCAATTAACATTTATTATTATTGTTGCAAAAAGCAGTAGTTCTTTTTAAAAGATGCAACTTTAATATAAAAGACTAATAGCTCATACTACAGTCTCCAAAAAGTGATAATGGAGCCGGTTGATATTTAATAACAGCTAGAGTCAAGGAATGTTACATTATGATAGTTTTGAAAGTTAGATGTGGAGTTTTCTGAATATTTGGAATAATTGCATCAGCAATATAGCACCCAAGAACTGTATGTTGTGACAATATACTTCTGAAATGCTACTTCTCAACTTTAATAAAGCTAAAGAAACTTTCTTTTTGTTACCTATCTTTTTGTCTGGGTTAATGTTCTCTTGGGACAGGAGAAAAAAAGTGCTCTTTTGAGAACATTATCATGTGGATACTGCAATTGAGAGACCTTTCTGGTTGGGCACAGTAAAGATGGGTGAGTTGCCCTACATCTGCTCTAACTGTTCCCCATAGCTTTTGTCCTATGGAAATAGGATACTGGTAGGATACTGGTGTTATTGAACCGTAGCCCTGGATAAATTTGGTTATGTTTGCATGTGTGCATTGAGTCCTGTTTGAGTTGCTGCCCCTGAGCCTCGCTAGGGGAAGTTTTACCCCTGCAGTGCTAGCACCAGATATGAATTATGAAATGAATGCTTTGGCATCCTGAGAGAGAAAAACATAGAAAAACATAGAAAAACATAGAAAAACATAGAAAAACATAGAAAAACATAGAAAAACATAGAAAAACATAGAAACCCCCCCTTTTTTCTTTTGGCAGGTAGCTTTAGCATTCCTGCATGCAAAGATAGGAGAGCAGCAAGCTCTCCTGTGTGCAGCAGAAGGGAGAGCTGGAGGAAGAAACTGTGTCCAAGACCCAGCTGCTGCAATAAAGCACTTGAGCAAGGAAGCAGGCATCAGAGTTAAACCCGTGTGCAGTGCACAAAGCAAGAGGCGAAGGAGGAAAGGAACTGAGAGAAGAATCAAGATCGGGGCACCGCTTTGTGATGAGTCGTTGCTCATTTTTGTGCCCCTTTTTAATTCCCTTTCTTAATACAAGTAAATGAAGAAGCAGAGTCATGTGGCAATGGAGAGAGGCAGCTGAATGAACCGAACGGTGGTGGAAGTTGATGGTGAAAGAAGTGTTTCTGAGGGCAACAGGAGTGGAGCAGACGTTTGCTTCCAGGCTGCCAGTCAGCATGTTATCGAAGCTTGAAGTTCCTGGCCCCAGCTTTGCAGCAGGTCTCTGAAAACATCCTGGAAATGTGCTCTCGAGCACGCTTTTCCTCCCCTCTCATCTGAGCAGGCTATTTCGTTTCACGAGCGTGCATTTTCTTTCTCCTTCAGAACAACAAAGAATGCCTCCCCTTTGCTATTTCATCAAAGCTGGAAGTGGTCATTTGTCCTTATCTTCAGATGTGGAACTGTTCCTTCATCTTCAGATCCCTTCTCTGGAGGTGATGCTTGTGAAGGTGTATGAGGCAGGTCTTAGGTGCAGAGCAGTGGACTTCTTGCTGTTTGATCAGCAAGTCTCCCATCTATTTCCCTGAACTGTTGGGGCAACAAGTGGTTTTGGCTTTGTAGTTTTAAAACCTTTTGCTCAGCGAGCAGAAATTTGCCTGGGGCTTTGAAGTACTTGTCTACAAAACCGTAGTCCAGCTCTTACATGTTTAGCCACCAAAATGAAACGGAGATGGGCGCAACCCTGACTAAAATTGCTCATGCTACGCCTTTCTGATGTGATGTTGCTTTATGCACAGTTCTGTGTGTAAAATCAGTACTGTGATTCTTCTCTGCCAAGGTGTTTACATACGGATTCAATTGAGGACACTGCTTGTTCGGAGCAGAGAGAAATCTGGTGCTTGCTTAGGCGGGGTTCCCTGTAGGGCAAGTCTGTTTGAAAGACTGCATGTGCCCATCTCTCCCTTTCTTATTCCTGTGGCACCCAGTGATCCAGTTGCTTGGACTTATAATCACCTTCCATTTATTTATTCTGACATACTGTATACCCGGCCCTTGTAAGATCCACATGGAATAGACAGGCAGGGGTTTTATTTTCTTTCCAAAGTCAGGGTCCCTTGTTTGCAAAGGGGGCAGATTTCATCCTTTTTTTTTCTGTGTGTGTTTGACAGAGAGACAGGAGGGAAAGCCTTCCTTGTCAGCACGCTGTCTTCACTCTTCCCAGATGAAATGTTTGCTGAGCATCAGGCTGGTATTTGACCCGCAGTGGAACGGTTGCATGCAGGTTGTAGTGAACACGTTGCAGAACGAATGGATGCCCTTTCTGAGAGGAGGGAGACTTTATTGTGCTTTATCACAGGTCACTGCAGTGACAGTTTGGTGCCTTCCAGGCTGTCACAGGGACTTGCTACGTTTGCTCTTGTTGGGGAGTCAGATGGAAATGGAAAGCCCTGAGCAGTGTAGTACATCCAACATTCCCTCCGACTTGCTGAGTCCGCTGCTATAGGTCTAGTTGTTGTCTGTTTTTCCTCCAGAGATTTGGTGAATTGTGGATTCATGCTCCAGAAATTCCTCACTGCAGAACTTGCTGCAATTTGAACACAAGTTTTATGCTGTGTGGCAGGTATACAAGCTTCTACACTTCCCACTCAATTCAGCGCTGAAAGAGTGAACCGTTGTTCTGTGGTGAGCAGAAGACGACCCTGTATCTCACAACCCCATCACTTTTCCAGTTAGGAAAATGAGCTCCCGTTTCTGATTTTGCTTAACTAAGGGGTTTTTTGAGCTCTTGTGCAGTTCCTGCACAGCTTTGAAGGATGTGTGGAATGGTATAGAAGTTTTTAAGATTCTTCGGTACTTAAGAGAGAAAACCTTGAAGTTTTCTCCCACTGCTGATCATACAGGCAAGAAGGGAATAAGAAATTAGCTGTTTCAGATTTGTCATTTTGAAAATGCTATTAAGCTGCTCCAGTTTAATTTTGGTTAAGAGCTCTTTCATTATTAATGCAGAGGGGAAGTCATCTCTAATGATCCTTGAGACATGCCAAAGTGCTTTAAGATCAGTTTGGGTAGTCAGAGAGGTGTGAGTAATAAAACGTCTGCTCCATGAAGGACCTTTGCCCACCCTTGGCAAGGGAAGCTGGCAGGATGGTCTCTGCCATGGTGTTTGCGGCTCACTTCTGACCCAGTGCCTCTCCTAAAGATTCTTTCCATCTTTGCCTTTCAGACTTGCCTAACTTCTCTGATTTTTTTTTTTTTCTCTCCCAGCATAGAAGCCTCCAAAGTTAAGTGCTCCAAGATGCAATATGACATAATCAATACAGTAACTTTTCAAGCTTGCCCAGACTTAGATTTCTTTTTTCTCTTTCTGCTTCTTTTTCTCCTCCTGCTTCTTTTTCTTCAGTGTCTTGCTATCTGTCAACACGTGTTAATGGAGCCTACATACCCATATGGCATCTGCACTCTGGTGGAAAATGTTTCAGCAAAGTACAGCAAGTAGTGGTTGAGGAGGAGGGAGGAATTTTCCTGCAAGTATTGTATTCTTGCAAAAACAAACTTGGATTCGCTTGTTTCCCCAAAGCACAAACCTGAGTTTAACCTAGAGTATCACTATCTTAGTCTTAGGGAAGAGGTTTTGGGTAGGTTTTGTTAGGTAGTGCAGTGACTTAAACCTGAGGAGGGCAAGGGAGACAAGAGCAGGCAATTCAAGCACAATTCAATGGCTGGGGCAGCCCATGTTAAATGTAAGAAATTTGGGCTCTGTTAAATGTAAGAAATGAGTAATGCTTTTCTCAAGTTCCTCAAGTGGTTTGATAATGGATGCAACTGCTTCAGCTCAGTGGGATTATGCATTCCTAGCCTTTCTGTGTGCTGCTGCCTGTGCAGTGCTTGCATTTAACTTAACCCCCTGAAATAAGGCGCAAGTGCTTTCTGGGTTGGTTCTAGACAGGCTGTCTGCAGAGGGCTGAATTTCACCTTCTAGAATTAATTAAACATCTGTCACTATGGGGAAGAGGGATGCTCTCTCATTTTCACAGATGGATAAACAGAAGGAGGAGTCCATTGCCTAAAGCCACGGACTGAGAGGAAACATTAAAAAAAAAAACAGTAATTTCTCTCGCTTTTCTAAGGAAACGAGACATACGTGGTCGTGCTGTGTCTGTCTGGAACTGCAATGCTTCTGAACTTAGTGACCACTTTCAGTCAGATTTGACAAAATCCTTAAAGGTATTAAATTCCTGCAAACTTGTGAAGCTAGGGGAAGGAGAGCAGAAGGGTGCACGTGAGAAATTTCAGATCATAGTCTCATTAGATAACCAAAGATATCAGCATCATCGGACTTAATGTAGGGTTGTTCTGCCTGTCCTGAAAACTGTTACAGCTTTGCTGAGAGTTTGATCCCTCTTTTGCACCAGGAGATATAAGTGCCTTATCTAAAGACAGGGAAAGAGGCATCATTCATAACCCTGTTTTGGGCAGGCAGATGACTGGAAATTGGGATTGGGTTGCCCTGCCCTTTACACTGTGCGAGTTTGTATAAATTCATACTGTAGTTACAGGGTGTTTGCTGTTAACTGGCTTGTTTTACAACTCCAGTTCACCTCCTTGAAGTCAAGCTAGGGAAATGTGTGAGAACAGTTTGCTTCTCTGCTGTAAGAACGCGCTTCAGAGCCAACTGAAGGCCTTGGAAGCTGTCCCGTTTTGTTACGTGCTCTGTACGTGCAGCCGTGTCTAGAGTTAAAAATAAGCATCTGTTATTTTTAAAAGCAAACCTAGGAAGCACAAATTAGAAGTAGCAATTGCTCCATTTTGTCTGTCTTTTTATTATTATTATTATTTTTATTTTTATTTTTTTATTTTTTTTTTTCAAGCTTTCATCTGCACGTTCTTATGAAACATCCCACTTTCCATGCTTTTGACTGCCCGGAGACAAGAGAAGGTTTCCGTCGTGCAGGGAGAAGCTGTGATCCTGTGAGGACTGCACGCGCCGCTGCTGCAGTGCGGGTGCTGATTCATTTGGGCTGACGTTCGTTGCCTGGGGCTTGTTTTGTGCACGGCGCAGGGCAGCGCGGAGCCGCTGAACGCTGCTCCTCGCTCCTGGAGCGTTTGCAGCGCCCGCCGTGGCACGTCCTGATGTGGCAGGACTGCACTTAATAGAATATACAGAGCTGAAGTGCAGAAGTGATTGAAATCAAAAAGGAACCGCAAAATAACCAAACTGTACAAACTTTTGCTCTCTGTTTACGCAGGAGAAGGTGATCACGATCAGCTGTGTGTGGGTGCCAGGGGGGATGCTGCAGCTTTGTAGAGCTGCTGGCAAACAGAGTAGGTCTAATGGGCTTAGAATAACTCGGCCGCCTCTCCACGAAGGTGGGTGTTTCTTGGCTTCGCAGCGCTGCTTTGGAAATATCCTGGGGTTTCAGAGAGGAGCAATATAATTGCCTTTAACTGGGGAGCCTGATCCTGGGCTGCTGCTCCGCGTGCGAGTGCCGTGGCAGGCGGTGATGCTCGGGTGGGAAAGGGGGACCAGGCGCTGCACGTAGACGTGGACCTCTTAAATTTGGGCACTCCTGTGAAACTGCGGCTTCTAATTTATAGCCAGCTATAAATTACCACTCTGCCGACCAAGTTCAGGTTTCACTGTGTTCTCGCTTGTGATAGATTTGCTAGGAATTGGAGGTGTTTTGCCTGTGGATCCTGGTGCTGTTCCAAGATTCTTTTCCAGGGCTTGGAGAGGATGTTTTCCGGTCTTCCTATGGGTACACGCTGCATATCTTGGCCTTGGGACATCCAAAGGGATAGTCTTTTTTTCATGGAAGGATATTATTTATGACTAAAATACACAAAATTTAGAGCTGAATGGAAGAGGAAAGTGGACACACTTGTTGCAGACCGGCTGGGTAATCAGAGTATTCCCTTGGGATGTGGAAGACCTGGGTACCAGCCCCTGCTCTGTTGCCTTCTCATATGCCAGAAAAGCATTTTAAGTACAAAACTGTCAAATCCAGTCGCTGAGTAGTTCTGATTGGACCAGTTGCCTGTCTTCTCTAGACAGGCTTGCAAAGGCAGTGTCTGTAACCCTATGAATGGGACATTCCCTTGGGATATGAGAGAGTGTTTCACGTTTCTTGCTCTACATCACACAGAAGAGGACTTGAACTTAAATCTCCTATAATTTCAGGTGACTTTCTAACCACTGTGAGGTTCCTTCCTCTGGGTCTCTTTGCTTACATACCTACATATATATATATATATATATGAAGTGTATATATATGTATTTTTTAAAGGAAACCATTTAAAAAATGCCTTGTTATTTCCTGCTACGGCATGAAAACAATTTCCAAACTGTGACTTTTCCCATGAAAAGTAACCGCTGTTGTTTCCAGCTTACCCATAGGAAAAGTACTGGAACACATTTAGCACCCTGAAGAGCCAAACTGTCATGGTCCCTGCCAAAAAGGCAGACTATCAGTTTAAGTGACAGCTTTGTTTTGCGTTTTAGCATCTCTCTGAGGATGACTGGCTGTCCTAGGAAGGAAGTGTCACCAGATTTGAGACCTTCTTGTGTGTAGATACAAGTAGGAGTATGATGATGTCTAAGCTAACAATAAACACATAGTCTTCATAGGAAAAATATTTGTTCTAGTCGGTAATCAGACATGCTGTTTGCTCTTGCTGTTGTCCTAGGTTACTTTTAGTATTTTAAACAGCAGGAATTTCATTTTTGAAGTGCCTTTTGGTTTATTTTGTTTGGCATGCCAGGTTAGGAGTGCCTGCATTTGCAGTCTAAATCACCTCCCGCTAATTGGCACCTTTACTTGTACTCAGGATGGAAAAGAAATGAATGTGTCATAGGGAATTGCCCTTGGGATAGGACTGAGACATGCCGGGAGAAATTGCTGCAGTCTCTGTACCTGTTCCGTGCATGCAGAGGACTTCTTTCCTGCTCCGTGTCTGTAGATGTCAGTCAGGGATGTAGCAACAACCCTGGATTCACTAATGTGAAAAGACAGCGCACGCTGAAAGCCGATGCTCTGGAAGGGCATCAGCTAAAAGTCAATTTTTGTTTTTTCAGTGGAACTAACAAGTACAATCTATGTTTTCCCCAAAACGCCCAGAACATTTGCTGGGAATCATCTCTACATTTTCGCTACTCCTCTGCCCTGTCTTAAAAGAAAAGGCTGCAAATTTTTTTCTCATATTTCTGTAGAAAGTGAATGGAGAGGAGAAAAAGCAAACCGCTGTTTCCTGCAGAAACAGGAGAAACACCAAAACCGTTGCTTTTGTCCTGAGGACCTAGCGTGGTGTATGAAGCAGTAACATGTGTCTCACAGTATGTGAGATGGTTAAACACAAAGCATTTGCAGAAGATACTGCTATTAAAGCAGGTTCTTTCCACAGCTTCCCAGAAAAAGCTTTGCAAGCTCCCATGAAGCTATTCCCACTGTAAGCCCTTTCCTTCTCTGTAAATTTTGGCTCCAGAGGTCAAGTGACTTCCCCAAAGTCACAGGATGGCAATGAAAGTAATTTTAAATACATCTTCGTTAATTCAGTGCAGTTCTGTTTTTACTAGAACAAACTTTCCCTTATTTTACAGATTTGCATCTGTAATCTCCTGTGCACACTGATAAGGTTTTGCAAGCTGCCTTTTCTTCTGGTTGCACAGCAGTAGCTCCTACCTGCCAACCACGGACCTTGTGACAACAGACCTTGTACTAAAGAAGACACTTGCAGACACTGGAATAATTGCCACCTTTTTTTTCCCCCCACAACATTTATTTCCCCTATACGTCTTTGTGAAGAGTAATTTCTATCTTTTTTTTTTTCCTTTTTCTTAACCTTCTGACCTGCCTCACAAAACTGAGTGCTCTGCAGCTGTTGAAGTCACAACAACTGAAGGGGAGCTGAGGCTCTGGGCAGCTGAGCCTTTCCTTCTGTTACTACAGCATGTTCAAAGCTGCCCGAGGAAGAAGCTCTTACTGCCTGACTTGGATGAAAAGGCTTGGCAAGGGGCCTTGAAGAGGCCACTGCAGGGAGAACCTCAAAGTCCACATGATGAAGGACAGTCACAGCTCAGAAGTCAGTGCTTCAGAGGCCAACTATCTAATGCACCTCTTGGTGGAGTTCCAGTGGCTTTGTGCTTTCCTCCAGCTTTATCCACACAACCTGTAGAAAGCCACAGCAAGGAGAAACCGGCTGACCCCCTTAGAAGACCTTTGAAGGACAGAAGATGTGCATGAAGGTACAGAAATGAAATGTCTCCTGTTATCAGATCCTTCTCATCAGTAGTACGTGGCATGTGGTCTCAGTGTCATTGAGTAAGGAGCAGGTACTATCAGAGCAAAGGTGCTGCAAACTCGTAGGCTGCTTTTTCCCCCATCCTGGATCACTCTGCTGGAAGGTTTTTGATAGCACCTAGAAGAGTGAGATATCAGTCGTGGTCAGGGCGCCCTGTTTTGCATTCAGCTATGGACCTTTGTGCTTGTACTGAAATGACCAGAGTGTTGGTTCTCAGCAGGTGCAGACTTCTTAGCCGCCTTTTAGGTGTCTAGGCTGGGATTTGGCAGCTCTCCCAGTCCTTAGGCAAGGATGAGTCCACCCTGGGGTATTTTATATGATGCTCATTTGCTGCTTGCTGCAGGATTCTCGGGGGAGTTGCCTCTTGTGCTGCAATGCTGCTGCTTAGTTTGCATCATTGCTTTTCAACTTTATTCCATTTTGGGGGAAAAAAAATAGGTAGCATGAATGCTTACGGATGAGACTGGAGCAGGGCCTAGCCTAGTGCAAGCTAAAATAGAACACTTTAGAGATTTTAATATTGTTTGGCAAGTAATTTATCACAGTTGTTTTTCTAAATCTCGGAGGTAATCGGTATCCATGGCAAATAGAGCCTGGGTGAAACGTGTGCTAGCGTGTCGTTCTGTTAACCAGTGTCTTGTATTAGAACATGACAGGTCAGGTTTAAATGGGAAGCAATGCAGAACCACGCACTTTCAGTAGTGTGATGCAATGCAACATATCAAATGTTGAAGAAAAAATTACTTTGAAGTAGGGAATCTATGCTAATTCCATTAATTCATGTGTTTTCGTCAGCTTTCACTTATTTTTGTACTATTGAGTAGCTTAAGCTAGAACTAAGTCTTGCCCTGGCATCTAAATGTCAATGGGAGCTTTTGCAAAGCTTAAAATGTCTGAAAGTGCTCAGACAGAGCTCAGGCCTGAAGATCCGTCTCTATTAGTGTGTTCTCCAGTTTTCAGATCAGGATGCCTTTGGCTTTTACATCAGCTATATTTTATCACTTTAAAATGCTGTGTAATGCTGCATCAATAAATTCTGTGTTAGTGAAATCTGTAAAGGAGCAACAGCCTCATCTTAATTAGGCAAAATGTACGACTCTTGCCACAGACCATGCCAGGAGCCAGTCAACTTTGTCACAGGCTTTTTATTTTTTTTCCTTCCTTCTATAGAAATTCTTTTTATGGAGGAAAAGCCTGCGTTGTGGAAGCGTGACAAAAAATGACAAGCAGCAAGGACAAGCAGGAGGGAGGCAAGCAATATTGCTTGTTAAAGCAGCATCTCCCGTGATCTCCACTCTTTTAGCCTCCTCTATACCTTTGGGCTGTTCCTTCAAACCGAACCCAAATACTTTCTATCTTGCCTCCCAGGGCTGAGCTTTCCAAGCTAAGGGATCTGCTGCTGGGTTTGGCTATTACATTTTTCAGATTACTCCAAGTGACTTGGATCAGGAAAGGAAGGGGCTTCCAAAAGAGGGAGATAAAAACCACATTCCACTATGACTCCTGCTACACCACTTAAGATATCTCGACTGTTTCTTATACGTGCTGATAATATATCTTAGCAAATGTTTGCAAAGCTGATCCTGCTTTGTCTCTGAAACTCAGAGAGGTATTTTCAGAGAACTTATTATTTGCTTTCCCTTTTCAGAAACTGTTGGCTTGCTTTGCAGAAAGCTGCTGCCATGTTCTGCGCTGGGTTTATTTGGAGATGACTGCTCCCTATCTATATATAATCAGCACAGCAATTTGTTTCTGCAGAAGGAAAGGCAGGGTATAAATGCAAGCTGTATATTCAACATAGAATTCTGGCCTCACAGCTCTCCAGAGGGACTATATAGGCAGTGTTCCTATATGGCTGTGGAACTCCATGTTCCTTTAGATTCCTTCACTCAATCATTTGATCTATAGTCGCTGCTTTGCCTCTTCCTATCTCTCTCCTTAACTTCTTGATTTATATCAGAAAGTTCAACGACTTTGGTTTGAGGTGGATAAGTGAACATGCTTTTAAATCAAGTGCAGTGCTTTATTTCAGCACTGACCATTTAAAGTCCAGTTAGCTGTGCAGATTTGCTTTCCCATTTAAAAGTGAAGGAAAGGTGGCAGCTCCTTGATCTCTGTAAAACCAACAGGCTTAGTGGTAGAATAGTGTTTTAGTCCTCCTCCTCCTCCCATCCCTTGCAGAAAATGAAGGGCTGTTAGTCACTGCTGCTTTCTGAAATCAGGACAGTGGAGATGGTCTCCTCTTGTTTGATGGACACCATAGAGAAGCTGTAAAGCATTTTTTTTTTTTTGTTACTTGTGATTTCGAGATCGTTTCTTTTACCTCTACATATATTTATTAAGAACATATGAAGTTCATTAACATTAAGAACATATTAAGAACCCATAGTGCCTTTTGTTTAGTTTAGAAAGCTCACTCGCTCTCTGCTGTTGCCTTTCAAACCATAGTTATGGGCAGAAAAATGATACGAGGAAAATGATACGAGGAAAAACAGATGAGCTAGGGAATGTTGAAATAAATTTTGCATACTCTCTTCCAAATTTTCTCTGCTTACGGACCCAAAAGACGTCAGCTCAGGTTGCCAGTGCTGCAGACGGTGTGAAATGGCATGGGAGCTGTTCTCCCAGCCTCCCTCTGCATTGTGCAGTGCCAGGACCAAACTGGTTGCCATGGCAGTCAGATCTGAACGCTGATGGACCCTAGTCTTGTATCTTATTTCTAATAGCAACAAGCAGCGGATGCTTCTGCAAAGAAGTACAAGAAACCTCGCAGAGTCCAACCGCTTTCTGATGTGAGCGGTCCTGCATTGCTAAGGTGTATTTTGGTTTTGGAGCTGGCTGTGTTTTTCCATTTCCATTAGACTTTGCAAGCAGATGCCCATGCTGTTAATCTTACAAGAAAAGGAGAGCAGAAATTTGCCCTTGATCCCCTCCTATAGCTTCTGTGTTCCTGAGAACATATTCTGGTCTAGACAAATAGACACTGGCTCATTTTTAAGTGCTGTAAATCCCATTCGTTTGGAAATAGATGAATATAGAACGAATAGAAGAATAGGGCTTTGCTGAAATAGAAGCTTTGGATGCAATACACCTCTATTCATTAGGACTGCTTTAAAGGTTAAGATAAACAGTTAAGGCTGATGATTAGTTAAACAGAACAGATGCCTATTCCTTATGTTGATTTCCTATCTGAACCTTATAGACCAGCTCCGAAGGGACAATGTCTGTGTAATGCCTTTGCTGATTATTACTTAGTTTTCTATTGCCACAGACTTATCTACAGGACCTCCTAAGGGCAATTCCCAATGACCCTTCCCTAGGAAATAGGGAGCATCTGCTGCCTTCCGGGGCAGTGCGAGTCTTATAACTGAGTTAAAAGCGCATGCCCTACGTGACAGACTCTTTTTTAAATTACTTAGACTTGACTTTATTCCTGCCAGAGAGGACAGACCGTGTTAAAGTGGAGAAACAGCACAGATTTAATGGAGCATTTGCATGGATGAGGTTCCTGTACACTGTGTCAGCTAAGAAAGGTATTTCTGGGAAGCTTTGCTAAGTACGCATAGGAGCTTCTGTCTGACTCAGCCAGAAAAGTGAATCACTGTTTTGCTTGCTTTTTATACACCAAACCTCCCAAGCAAGCCCTCTCTGAAAACAGTACAGCCATGCAAACGTTTCTAAAATGGGCATGATTTTGCTGGCGGGGCGCCAAGCTGAAAAGCGGTTGTCTTGGGGTTGAGTTTGCAAGTTAGGAGCTGATGTGAAAAAGCTTTGTGACTCCCCTGGCAGATACTCGGGCCACAAGCCTTCCTGAGGGGACGTTGGAAGCTGAGGTCTTTTTGCAAGGCTGATCTGCCCTGGAATGTGCGATGGCTTCAGTGGTCCTGGTGGTGCTGGAGCTTGTGCGTGCTGGGGTGCACAGGGTGCCTGGAAGGCACCTTTGCACAAAAGCACATGGTTACATCCCAGTCGGAACACCATACGTGTCTGGAAAAAGGTTTGCTCCTTTTTTGAGCTTGTCTCCTGATATTACGCAATAGAACATGGAAATTCATGTTCTGTTCATGCATTAAGAATAGATCGCTCTATTTTGTTACCAAATAGCAGAGGAAAGCGAAGCAGCTGTGACAACTTAAGCACTGAAAAATCCTATCTTTCCTTTGCTTTTCTCCCCCTAGCAATCATAAAAAATAAATGGGGAGCCCCTTAGGAGATATTTTTAAGCTTTTTATTCTTTATTGCTAGGAGGCATTAAAAAATGGGTGCTTTTGACATAGTCACATGACTTCAAAGTTGGTGGTTGTAATAAATAATAAGTGCAATTATTAGGGAAGAGCTAAACTAAAGAAACTTTAGAAACAAAATAGTGGAGCAAATATTTCTTTATGGAGGGGTGTGTTACGGGTTTTTTTTTTAATATTCTTTCCGCTTTCTAAAGATAGTAGTTTATCTAAACTGCAAGACTACAAAAATCTCTCGAGTACTAGTGTTTTGAACAGGGAAGGACTACAGGCTTGAGCTCTCCTTGGAATTTATAGAGCGAATGCTGAGCTAACAGAGTCCCAAGTCAGCTCTTTCCCCAAACATTTCCAACCAAACTGTTCCCCGCAGCACTCATAATGCACTGACATAAATTGTTAGAAGTACTATGATATAATTTGTGAGGGTTGCTGATTTGCTCATTCGAAAGCCTTTTGAAGTAACTAGATTGTGTTCATTTTCTCCAACTAGCAATACATTCAGAATAACCTTTGAAGCGCTATATTTAAATAGATATTCAATAAAACTAATGATGTTTTAGAACATCCTAAATAACAACACATTACAGAGACAGCTGTCCGTATTCTTTATTTAGGTTTACACTCTGCAGTGCTACACATTCTGTTAGTTTATACTAAGATTTGTAAGAAGCATAAACCATCTCCTGCATCAAACATCAAGAACTGCCACGTTCTCGATACCAGGAACTTAAGGAAGGAGAATATAAAAGCAAAGACCAAGTTAAAATGAAGAGTAACTCAGATGTAATACCTCGGTGTAAAGCATATTGCTATTAAGATGGTGTAAAGCACCTCTAGGGGAAGAGAGAATTGGACCCTATAATATTTGGTGTCATTATGCAAACTGAGAATGCTAAACGACATTTTAATAATGCCAGGTCATGACTCTATGTGGGAATCAGTTTTATCAGAGGACTTGCTATGGGCTAAGGAAATGAACATGCCGAGCTCTTTGATGCAAAAGCTTTTCAGGCATAAATCTTGTTTTGTATGAAACTTGACCAGGAAGAGATTTTCCTCACATAGTCTCACAATCACCTCAATTTTCTTTCTCTGCACCGTTTTCTAATGAGCTTCCTTTTCTCCGTAAATATATCTTGAAGTAAAGCTATTTTCCAACGAATGACTTCTGTTTTGAAACTAATGCGAAGCTTGGTATGAACTCCCAATATCATTGTTGCTTCTTAATTTTGGTAATTACTGATTGCCCTTGTCACTAAACCTTCTGAGGTTCTTCCATCCAGTGTAGAAATCTACTAATGTTTGACTTGTTAGGATATGAGACCCCTCATTAACTCAGAGTATTAAATGAAACAGTTGAGTTAGTTACCAAATCGACAAAGAAACAGCTGATTCCCTCTATGATTAGGGACTTTGTCATCTCATTCATGAATTAATTATATGGTCCATTATACTGAAATGTGTTTTTGATATCAAGACTAGCTTTGTTCTTGTGTTTTTGCACTTGCTAGCTGCTCAAATGTTCTTTTTCTTTCCCTGAACAAGCACCAATTTACAGATTTCTTCACTTTTAGGGCAGATCCTGAAGACAGCTTTGAATGTACGTTGCTTAAAATATGTTCCATGACCGAATGTACACAGCACTGCCTTTAAAAGGGAAATCTGGGGCAGGCCGGCTCTGCTGTGATGGGGCCATGAAAACACCCACAAAAAAAAAAAAAAAAAAAAGAATAATTGGCTTCAGCATTGCACACACTCCCTACCACCAGATTTTCTTATATATACACTATGCAATAGTGTTGCATAGCTTAAGAGCAAAGCAGGACTTGGTTAGCTGAGAGGAAAAGCCGTGACAGGCACAGCCCGTTTACTCTTGCAAGAAAAACGAGGTTCCTGTTACAGAAACGGTTGTGTTTTCTCTCTGAGTGCCCTTGTTGGAAGAGCATGACAACGTTTCAGACCCTCCCAAGGATATTTTTGCCTCTGTTTCCTGCTTGTGCTACAGAAGAGGAATCTCCTTCGTATCCCTGAGTAGAAATAGCCCTCCGTTTCTGGGCTTTTTCAGGCTAATAATCTAATAGACTGTAAAGTACAGAAGTTACCTGCACGGCAGGAGCTGTGTAAGTGCATAGATAAACTCGGCTCTGTTTGGCCGCTGAATGAAAATTCAATTTTTGATAAGGGTTTATGACACTTTCTAGAGAGTGATAAGGAACAAGCATTTGAAAATGAGGTATGTGTTTTTATCTGCAGCAGCTGTCTAACTAGAGGAATGGGGAAATTAAATTTGTCCCATAATTATCATCTGTAAAAACAGGCAATGCCCCTCCAGCCAGGCAGCTTCTAAAAAGCCTATAATTATTGCATATAATAACTACCAACATTAATCTTAGCTGTTGCTGTATAAAAATTATAAATTACTGCACCAAATCCTATTACTGCAAATATTAAAAGTTACTAGAGGCTTATTTGAAACTTGATTTTTTTTTTCTTGTAACTTTCTGCTAATTCTCTCCATATTTCAAAACTCCCCAATCACTGTAATAAAGCTTTGGTAGTTCAAAAAAATTCATTACTATGAAACTGGCCTAATCTGGAGAAAGAAAAGGTCTTGAAGGCAAGGAGGACTGTGAATATTATATAGAGCAGGCTGTAGCCAAGGCTGCTGATTTTGTATAGAGGATGTTTCCTAGCAGTTTGCAGTGCTGCTATTAGTGTGGTATCTTGTAGTAGTGCTTTGGAGCCCATAAAATATACCACTCTGCCCTTCCTTAGGGCTGAGTCCTTCAGGAATACTCACTGTACTCGCAGCAAGCATTTAAACCTGAGGGTGAGTGCACTTGAGAGTGCATTTGGGTCCATGCTGGAGTGCTGACTGCTTTTGGGAAGGAGGCAGAATTACACCCACAGTTAGTGTTTGCTCTTACATATATGGATGTCATTTTTAAGGCTGCTATTCAAATGCAGCTGGATCAAGACGTAAGTGACATCTTTCAGTATACTTGGTGCACTCGAACGTGTCACGTTGAGGATCCTAAGTCAACTTCCTCTGACACATGCACGAGATGCTTAAATAAAAGTGAAAATTATTGTCTGTGGCAAGTTGCGACTGTGCTGGATGGAAATCCGCTCAGCAGGGAAACCGACTTGTAGTCTGCAGGGCATCATCTGCTTAAAAAGGATTAACTTTGAGCATATATGGAGTGAATGCAGCCTTGTGTGTACGTATAGCCCAGTGTTATTCACGATGGAAGTGTAAAAACACAGGAGAGAATATGGATCAGATAATGGCACTGGTAAAGGAGTAGGAAGTGATTATACTGTCACTTCTGTCCATATGTGTGTAGTCTTGGGGCTACTAAATGACCTCTACAGGGTTTTATTATTTATTTCAGAATTTCAGCAATTCAGAATTAATGCAGAATTTAATATTTATTGAATAAATATAAATAAATTAAATATAAATTAAATAAATGTATTTAATATTTAATAAATATTAAACTTATTTATTATTTCAGAATAGGTGCTGTGCTCTTGGTTGATGGTCTGGATAAGTGCCATTCGTGTGATATCATGATGTCAATTGTAGCACCACTAACGCGGCCGTCCCTTGCATTTGCAATACAGTGGTGTGTTTAGCACTTGGAAGACCAGAGGAATGTCTGGCCGTGCAGCAGTCCTGGGGATGGGCTGCTGACAGGTTTTCTGCTTTGGCTCGAGAGAGGCATTTTCTCCCCAAAACCACGTTGAAAGAGGAACTGCTACAGAAATCTTTCCAGTCAAAATCCTGGTTTTTAAAACAGCAAGTGATGATATTCAGGGCTCAATAGCAGCTCTCTGTTCCAGGCAGTGACTTTAAAACACTAGTTTTGCTTTTAAAGAGAATGAGCATGGTGCAATTTAGACTTTTTTCCCCTAGATTGTCAATCATTAATTTATCGCTATATCAGTGCATAAAGAATTCCTGTCAGAACTGAGTCTTGCTAACCGTGCTGCATATCTGAGCTGCTGTGATTCCTTTGTTAAAATGGAATCACTTAGTCAAATACTTTAAAGGCACCATATATCTTTTAATATTTAATAAGACTCATTTGCTTAAGGCAAGCATCTCTTGCCACTCAAGTTGGTTTTGAAGCAAATATACTTTGTTCTCTTGCCACGGATGCCAGATTCTGGTCTTGTTTGCATAGCCATAAACCTTAAACCTTGCTTATTTCTCCGTACTTAGTTGAGATCACCTGAAACAATTTGTATGTGTTAGTTATTTTTGCAGTTCACAGCTCAGTTTGATTGCAGGCTGAATGCACTACTAGGCAATGATTTAGAATTAGCCATGATTTGGAAGAAAAATTGGTGTTTCTGATGAATCTCAATATACAGCCTTAATACAAGATGCTGCATTGAGGATTTTGTTGTCACCTTGGATCCATCTTGTAGCGAGATTCCAGTGAAAGATCTATATATAATTCTTGTCCTTCAGCCAAATAAAGGAAGCATTTATTTTAAGGGCATCAATAACACCCCATAGGTATCATTTATAAGTCTGCACTAGCTCTGGGGTCAGCAGATCAATGTTCCTTTGTACAGGTGACTGTGTGTATGCAGATGTGGCAGATTAAAAAGGGTTTCTGGAAGAGATATTTTATTTTTTAGGTAAAAGGTGAAAAGAAACAGCTGCTGAAAACAAACAACTTGCTGCTGCTTCTTCAGGTGGGATCATCTAGTGCTTTTTCCTCTTTTCTGTTCTTTTTTTCTTTTTTTTAACTATTTTATTCCTGTCTGACAATTTTGAGAATGATATATTTGACCAGAATTTTCCAGGTTTAGCAGCAAAATGTTTTAAAAGGAATTTACTGAAGACATTCCGCTAGGCAGTATGGATGGGTGTCCAGTATGGATGTTGATCTCCCAAAGGTCTGAAATACTGAAAATTAGAAGACTGGATATACTTTTTGATTTTATTCAGAAGTTAGTGATGAGTATAGATTTTGTCAGTTGTGGTCAGATACACTAATCCAAACCATCCTCAGAAATTTGTGGGATTTAGTCAGATCTCCTCTGCCTTCCCTCCGCCTGTCCTGAGATTGGCTGGTGATTGCAAAGTGACCACTGATTTAAAATAAATAAATAAATAAAAAATTTTAAATGTAATTGTGGGTTCTATTGTGGGTTCTCCTGAACTAACTGATATTCATGGTCTTTTTTTTGTCTTAATCCCAGACTTCTTGTCCCACTTGGTTTCTCATTTGATTGGTTGTGGTTCATTGTAATACTTTCTGCTCCATAAACTCGATGGTTTGTTTAAATTATCATGCTGGAAGGCCCTGTATCTTGTTAAAGACAGAAATGGCTTTTGGAAGGCCTTCCAGGCCTCCATATGGAAACCACAGGGCAGTTGTTACCATCTGATGTCTTTAATTACATCTGTCCTGCACCGATTTGCCACATCTATCTGTTGTCAGGACTTTTATTTAGTTTTGTTACCATCCCGAGTGTTTTAGGCCATGTGTTTAACCTTTGTTAGGCATGGCCTTGTCCTCCTCAATTTCACTCCCCTGCGACTGTGTAATGCATTAGTTGTGCGTGTTGTTTAATTAAGTTACAGAGGGATGGCTCATGTGGCAATTTCTACCTGTAGGTTGCCTAATCAAGCCATCTGGTGAAGATTTTCCTCAATTATCTGAAGTAAGGTTAAAATTAGTCACCCCCATTAAGATTATTCCAGTCCTCACATTAGTGCTATCTAGATCCAGGGGTATCTTCAGTGTCTCTTAAGCAGTATTTGGTGCTATTTTTAATGACCAGATGAAATTGCAATACCATCTCCAAGGCTAGATAATACGTTGTAGAAGTTCCTGCATAATTTATCCAAAGCTTTTTCTCGGTGAGACTGAACCTCTTCTCATTTTAACTTTATAGACTTGGGTAAAGTTGGGCTTTCATTCCTGGTTTGAGCTAGTGTAAATGGGCTCCTTGTTCTTCTCCATCAACTTGGCTGTCGCTCAGGTAGTGAACGATGGTCATGGTACCTGAGGGTACCAGTTCTTCCCAGTTTGCAGGTTGTCCTGTAGCTTTTCACTTGCTCTGCCAACTGAGGTGTTGCAGCATAATCCCAAAATATGCTCTCAGATTGATTCTATACTCTGCCCTCAGATGTTCCCTCCTTATCTCTGATACTTCTCCAAAAATCCAGAGAACAGGGGTCTAGGCTGTGTCCTGCTACTCTAATGCCTCCTGTCAGCTGTGGCAAGGGAATCCATCCACTTAGTCCAGACTCATTTCACATTGCAGGAGCACATTACCCACTGTTCCAACAGTTAATCTGAGGCTTTTGCACTGAACTTGGCTTCTTTTATCCCTTGAGCCATGTAGAAATAGATTGAAACAAAGCATTTTTCCTAGCTAAGTCTTGGAAAAAAAGAAAGAAAAAAAGGCAACACCTGGAAAAATAAATTAGTTGTACACATGGCATGTGTCCAGGGAAGGGAAACAGGGCTGTTGTACCTATGGGAGGTAAGCTCCTCATTTTATTTAATATCAGCTTGTTCTACACTGTGTACAGGGGCACGTAGATTAATGGTTATAACAGGTATGTAAATACAGTTAATATCCTCTTGGTTTGTTAATCCGCTTAATATGTGAGGTAAATGAAGTGGCTTGGAGTACATCCTGCTCTTACGGGAGTACTGAGCTCACGGCATTTGTAATGGGAAAGGGAGAATATCCAAACTCCATGGAGTTCTTCCTTTTCCCTTTTCCCTTTTCCCTTTTTCCTTTTCTTTCCCTTTTTTTTCCCTTTTCTTTCCCTTTTTTTTTCCTTTTCTTTCCCTTTTTTTTCCTTTTCTTTCCCTTTTTTTCCTTTTCTTTCCCTTTTTTTCCTTTTCTTTCCCTTTTTTCCTTTTCTTTCCCTTTTTTCCTTTTCTTTCCC
>JAVCKT010003524.1:24516-48995 GCA_032273925.1 Rhynchotus rufescens | reverse complement strand
GTGATGTCGCAGTTAGGATGTGGGGTGTTTATTGTTTTTTTTTTTCTTTTTTTTTTTATACAAACCAGCAGTGAGGTCAGCCACAATTACGTAATTGTAAATGAAGAAGTCTAAAGTGCTTTTTTGATTTTAAGGGGAGGGGGCATAAACACTTCCTCCACTGACCCATCTGCAAATTCTCTTCAGCTTTTGCACAGTTGGCTGAGGAGCAGTCAGAGCTCCAGCCCAGAGGTCCGAGAGGTGTTTGCCCCTGCGCTGTGCAACGGGGCACCTCCGTGTCCTTATAGCTGTGCAGAGAGGGTGTGGGTGTAATGGGGATAACTCGCAGAGCGGGTGTCCCTCACGTCTTAATGTTGGGTTTCTAGTGCTGCTGCTGCAAGGATAAAAGTTCAAAGGGAAGCACTGGACTTTCGTTAGAGTCCCCCAAATACTGGTTTAAAATGTAATTACACTTGCAATAAAATGATCTCTACTATTCAGCCTAAAGGATCCCAGCTGCTCGAAGGATGAGTCTCAGCTGCCTGGGAGAAGCTCCCTGGGGTGGGAGTGGGGAGCTACAGTTTTGGTCATTTCATCAAGTTTAACAAAACGGAGAAAAAGTTGTTTACGGTCTGTGTTTTCCCCTTATTATTACACCTTATTCTGTTTTTTTTTTACTGAGCACTTCTGCAGCATATTCTCTTCAGTGAGTAGGTAAAAAAAAATGAAGTTAGAAACTGCTCTGAATTTTAATTCTTGCTTTCCCATTATTATTAGGGTATGCCTAGGAAAGCCTTTTGCTTCTCTGTTCCTGATTTCTGATCCATTAAATATGGCTTAGAATATTTCATCAAATGACTAAATTATTGAGTTATGTACATTTGTTTACAAACTGTTTAGATTATGCAAATAGCGTATTATGCTTTTAAAAATAAGTGGTCTGATGCTGCACATACTGACACAGATACAAAATTGTCAGAAACAATATATCTACAGAAAATAGATATGTATGATCGTTACTCCAGAGCGTTTTCTAGTTTTTCGAAGAGAGTCTTTTCTGGTAAATCCTCCTGTCTGTAGTAAGATTCTTCTGGGATAAAATGCTGTCCATTTCAGTTTTGCAGGGGAAAAGATGCATAGAGTAATAAAAGCCTTTTCATTAGGCAGTATATGCTGTAGAATATAGTAGAGTGACAGTGCTTAAATAGCATATATAAGGAAGGGAAGAAGGAATGATTCTGCAGGACCTCTGCTCCTCCTCCCATAAAGGCAGCTAAAACACACTTTGAAGCTAATTGAAAATTTAAGTGTTTTAAGATGTAGCATTTTAACAACACAACTTCTCAAACAGATATGCCTTAGTAGTAAACTGCTGTTTTTAAGCTCAGTGAAGCTTCTTGCTCCAGGACCATCAGTTCCAAGAAAATTGATCAAAGACAAGGAAATGGTGTTCTATTTTCTGTTGGGTTTAATGAAGGCATAATCTAGATAGAAAGAATGACTTTTATGTAAGACTTTTTTTTGTGCCAGTTTGGGAGGATGTTTTGTTTCTTGGGTTATTTTCTTGAAGTGTGTTATTGAAGTCTGTTATTAAGAGTTGTCAAGATCAGTCTGCCTCTGAGCAACTGATCTCAGGTTAGAGCTGGGTTTCAGTGAGCGCTACCACGATGGGTTTATGCCAGCCAGGAGCATAGTGCCCAACCAACAAGCTTGGTTACTGTACCACAAAGGTAGAAACAAATTTGCAGCTATTAACCACCAACCCAAACTTTCCCATTCTCTGATTTACTACAAATTAGTTTATTGCATTCCCAATACAAATCATCAAATGTGTGTTTTAAGATTCTAGAAGGGTTTAAAATTTCATTGTTTTCTTCATGTATGTTCACTCTTTTCTTCACATCCTTTCTACAGCTTAGAGTCTGAGGGGCTGTTGAAATTAGGGGAGAATTGTCCTTCAGGTTGCCCAAGCAGAATGCTAACGTCAGTACTCTTGTTTGACTTAAGGATCTTTTCAGATCAGCAGTGCTAAAGAGATTAAAAAAAAAAAATACAGTCAGGATGGGATGCTTGCTTCTGGCATCATCATTTTTAGATATAAATATTCATATTTCACCTGGAACAAAAAATGCTAATTTTTGAAAGTGGGTCATTTTCTTTCAAAATAAATCTTTTGGCAGTTTTCTTTGTGTGTGGTGCTGTATCAAAACTGGAGAATTATGTGACAGTGTTTATCTGTAGGTGTATTCAGTTGAAACTCAAGATTCATTGACAGACCCCACAGAGAAAGGAGAGAATTGGGCAGGGTTGGACTAGATGGTCTCTAAGGGTCCTTCCAACCTCAACCATTCTGTGATAGCCTGGGAGTTGGGACTCTTTCTGGTTAACTGCTCAGAGACTATAATCTAGAGTAGGAATACTCAAAACCTTCCTTGTTACTTTAATCCTTGTTACTTCTCTTTTCTATCCTGACTGAGAACTGGTGGGAGTTAAGCCACTTCTACCAGTGGACATCTGGGGGAAGAAGAGACAAGGAATTCCATAGGTTAATGTTAATATGTAAACTCTGAGTAATTTGGGACTTCTTTATCTGAAGAGTCACTTTTCTTGCATCTTGAAGGTCAATGTCTCTAACAGGAGTGGAGTTACAGCCTTGCAGCCTCTTCACCATGATAAATCATCCATGTTGGACTTTCTGAAGTATACATATCAGAATTGATAATTCTCACTGTATTTCCCAGTGATGATGAAGGAGCATAAGAATGACATATCTAGTAATTAGAACGAATAGCTACAATGGTTATGATGACATAGGAAACTCTAAAGAACTTCTGGCATTACAGATCAAGGTTTCTCCAAAAACCCAAGTATGCTGCAAATGGAAGAAAAAGAAAAAAAATGAAAAAAGATGTATGGGTTTTTTTTGTTTTTTTTAAAGGACCATTTAAACAGTGTTTTGTTATATGGACCTTGTTTTGCATTGTGCTAATGCTTCCTTATTCTGCTTAGCTAATTGACTGAGGTGTAATCATGCTGGAAGTCAAGTAAATGAAGATTTGCTTCCCCAGGGTATGGAATGAAAATGCATAAACTGTTCCAACAGGTAGAGTTGTAGAATGTAGAATTTTTACTTTTTAGAGTTTGTTAATGTACAGTGAGATATAAAAGACTATCCCAATTTATTAATGATTCTGTCATATTTTGGAGTATTAATTTACTTTATAAACAATAAGAACAAGCTAGTGTCACAACCTGCTTTGGTCGCATATGACCAAAGATAAATTTTCTTATAACACAGTTGATTTAAGATCATGCCACAGTGGCCATTCAGGATCTGGACAACATCGAGATTTGCCTAGAACTATAAACACCTATTTTAAGACAAGGCCCCAGTGTTCAGTGTGAATGGGAGCATGTGAATGTGGAACAAGTGTTCATGTTTCATGTTGCTATGAAATGAAGTGTGGAAGGGGAGAAAATAGACACAGATCTACTTTTGGTAATCTTCATTCTGACAAACTTGCTTAATCTTTTTTTTTTTTTTTTTTTTGAACTTTGTCACAGGATTTTCAAAAATTCTAGCAAATTCCAGTTTTTAATGTCCTCCAATGGATCCTTCATTAATTGTTTGTTTCTCTTTAATGATAGATTTTCCTTTGATCTAAGAAAAACTTGATGCTGAAAATGATACCTAAGGTTTTTCTGACTTGTCTACACATCAGTATTTATGGCAGGAGTGTTAAATACTGCCTATATTTATGTCATAGTTTATGGTGGGGGGGAGGAAGCTGGTTCCCATAAGCACTGTTCTACACTCACTCTACTGACCTTGTGGTGTTGGCAACTATCAGACATTTGCTTCTGATCAACTGTAAGGACATCCTACTGTGTTGCTACTGCAGAAACGAAACTCAACTGATTTTATAGAGGATGATTCAAGAGAAAAAAAAAAAAGCTGTCTTGATTTCAACATAAGAGGGGAAATGTGGATCAGAAGAAAATATTTTCTAGTCAGATATTTTCCTGCCTTTTAAAGTGATTGTGTAAAATGGCAGAAGATAAATTAGATTGAAATAATTCAAAAGTATCTTTCAGAGGTAGTTTGCATTTGATTGTATACCAAGCAGAAATAACATAATTTTTGAAAAGGTAAAGTCTACATGGACACATGTGGTTGTGTTTAAAAGTTTGCACAATTTAAATCAGAAGTCAGCTATACTAGATAGACCAGAATATTTACATGTTGTAGTAATTTCTGACTAAAGAATACATCTTAAGAAAAAAATTACTTTTGAGTATTCATAATTATATATTACAATGCTCAAGGCCCTCCTCAAGCTTGATTCAGTTAAAATCAGTACTTTGGGTTGAATTGGTACAGAACCAAGCTTCCCAAGGAAAATCTTGGTGTTTTTTGAATGTTAACCTGTGATATGACTGAGAAATAGTTAGAATAGTTGCACTCTAAGCCTCTTTTCATGTTTTAAACAGCAGGTTTTCCTCCATTTTCAGGGAGCAATAGCTCTTGTGATAGAAAAGGCCAGAGCAGAACCCAGAAATATGCTGTGGCCCCAGACAGATGGTGCAAAGCAGCCTTTAGAGGAGCATTCCCTGCAGTCCTCTTGAGCTGTATTGATAGCTTGCTTTTAAACACATTGAATAATAAAAAGGTGACAGAGTTGATGACTCTTATAATCACCACACCAGCCAAAGAACTTTATGAATATTGCTCGATTATTGCTGTTGATGACCTGATTTTAAAATATGGAAGTAATGCATGATTAACTTTTACATTAACAGAAGTAATACACTACAAAATGTAGGCTTTTGATAGGAGAAGATGCAGGATTGAACTGTTTTATTGCCCATGATCTCAATTTTCACCTATTCAAAAATAGAAACTCTCAACAACGTTCAGGAAGATGTCAGTTAAAAAATAGACCCATTTCTGTGGAGCAAATGCCCATTGAAGTTGGTGAGTTAGTGAGTAGTGGGAAAAGATAAAAGAAAAATCCTTGAAATACGCAATAGCCTTAAGAGGGAGTAAACTCAGGTAATTTCTAAAGTAATATAACTTGCTATATCTTTTACTAACTTTAATAATTTGTTCTAGCTGTGCAAAGATAACTTCTGGTTCTGATCAGCTTGGTTGGCTCTAATGTTGCCAATCTTTTGCAATACTTATCATTATTCATAGTCCTGTCGCTGGACTGATAAAAATTCGGTTGTGGGTTTGTTTTTTTTTTTTTTTTTTTCCCCAAACACTGGGAAAACTTGTTCTTTAGAACTGACTGTTTACACCCCAATTTAAAGAATAATTATTAAAGGTTTTTAGGGATTTAATGCTCGACAGAAGCTACAGTCAGAAACTACATTTTTATGCTGTTTTTATGATATCTACAGATCTATCTGCCAATATTAGGCAGTCAGTCCTAAAGTTTTTGTCAGCTATTTACATCAACAACTTTAAAATGTCCAAAAATAATCTGCTTTTGTAAAAGTTTGATACCATGAAAGCCGGTGTGCATTTTGCTCTCTATTTCAGTGGGGCCAGGTCCTCTTTCTGTCTCATATTCTTTCAATTTGCTGTCTTATTTCTGCTATCAATAATGCAGTCTTCAATTTCAGTATTATTTATAATTTTTAGCTTTTTTTCTTTTTTGCGTGTATTCATTCTATTGGTCTATGTCTTGTAGATAGATTTTTAAATCCACTGCTTCCTTGCATAGCATCTTTGGACTTGTCTTTCCTTTTTTTGTATCCTGATGGGAAAGCCTTATCCCATGCCATGTCTTAATCAGTCCAAATATCTTCATCTCTGTCCTGGACATGTCTGTTATGACAGAAGAAATAGACTCTACTTTCACTTTACAACATGTAGCTGTTAAAATAAGCTGTCTTACTTGCTGATTTAATTGTCATACTTTATTTTAGTGTTCCCTATACCGCTCACCATCCACATTTGCATCAGATTCAAGCCTCTTTTTGTACTTGAAAAGTTCTCTGTAACTTTGCCCTTCCTTACTTGCGTTCCCTGCTGAGTTTCCGTCGCTCCCCCACCTGCTCCACTTTTCTAATGTTCCCACACATCCATCTGGTTGTCACTTCTTGAGCAGTTGCTTCCGTGTCATCTCCCATGCTCCCGTTTATGCCTCGCATGACCTGCCAGGGTTCAGCTGCAGAGGTGCGGAGCCTGGCCACGTGCTGCTCCTGCCTTTGAGCACACTTCTCTGCTGCTTTCCAACACAGTTGCATTGCATTTTTAAGACAGTCACTCCTGTTTATTTTTCCTCTTTCTGTAACTTCTGTTGCTGTTTCTTTGAACTGTGTGCACTCATGTACCATCCCTCTTCAAGAGCCTACTCACATACCCTTGGTCCAGAGTGGTCTGCCCGTGGTCTTGCTTAACTGAGGATATTATGAGCAGCAGTTAAATGTTCTGCCCTCAGCCAGCCACATGGAAGATGCCCTCAGCCACAGGATGGACCACGAGCTGGATACTAACCTGCCTCAGCATTTTTACAAGCTCACAGTGACAAAATTTGAGGAAGGTGACCTCAAACTTTCCTCCTCAATAGGAACAGAAGCAAAAGCCATGAGTGGGGAACAGTAGCTTCTGGAATGGTTGTAGCTTGCCTTGAAGGAAGGCTGCCAAACCCCTGTCTCCTCAGAAGCATCGAATAGGTTGTTTCTGGGTCAGTGCTACGCAACTGATTTGAGCAGATCTAACTATGTGTTATGTTATACTTGAAAAGATTCTCATAAATTTCTGAACGTGTAGTGCCAGCAAACAAGTAGGCAATTTGTACTTTACAAGGGGTTAATGAGTATAACAAAACAAATGTGGAGACCAGTTACTCTGTGCATGTACATAAATCAAACAAGAGTAACATTTTAGTATAATAGAATCTTGTTCATTGTGGGTACTCTTAAAAACAAATGTATTTGTTTTTGAGCCTGTGGCATCTGTTAGGGAGCATGGAGAAAATATGCAGAAATCACTGTATCATGTTAGAAATCTAATAGGAATGGATGGAAGAAACAGAATGATGAGAGGCAGCTGCTGCTGCTACCTGGATTGGCAGCCTAGTTATAATGGGGCAGACTGGCAGCTACATTACTGTACTTGGCACTAGCACCTCAGCTAGTGTTAATGATTGTTTGTGTGTGTGTATATATATATATGCTAAGCAGTTTATTTTTCTAATGCAAGTTTTTCACGTGCTAAAGAAGTTAAATAATTGGACCAAACCAAAGTCTCAATATTTTCATTAGTCTTACATGCTCTTGTTTACAGTGTCTGGAATGCTGTCTGAAACGATTATGTCACGTCCGATTGACTGTCACACAGATTTTGGCTGTGTGTGACAATAAGTCTGTAGTGGTTGCCAGCCTGTTCCATACTTGCTTTTTTAGAAACTTTTTTTTTTGGTTGACCTTTAAATGCCTGCAGTACTACTACCTGAAACTTGAACTTTTGAAACTTTTAAAATATTTTGGCAGTTCCATGCTCAAGTCACAAGTGGAATTGTAAAGACCAGCATTTGTTTCACTCAGGGTTAACTTGCTGCCTAAGTGTCTTTGTAACTACCTAGGAGTGTAGAGATGCAGTGACTTATTTCAATTTCCACATTCTGGAATTGGACTGTTTTCATGCAAGGGTTCTTCTCTGCAGCTGCCTCTCCTTTTTCTGGTATCCACACTGCTCCTTTCCCTTGTAACTCATTTTCACATTAGTAATTATGCTATAATAAGAATATTCTAACCAGGCTGAGGTGCTGTATTGCTTCACTTACTGACCAGATCTGCTTTCTGACATATCCCTGATCAGGTGAGGGCATCTTGAAATAATTTACTTTCTTTCTTTATCAAAATGTGCTATGAGATTATAATTAATTTGGTATCTTAGACCTTGAGCAAAATTAGTTTTTTTTTTTTTAACATTTAGATGTTCTTGTTGCATAAATAAGTGTGCATCTGAATTATAACACCTTGGTATCTGGCTATGAATTCTACAAGTTCTTTTAAACAAAATTCATTTCTGTCAATAAGAAATAATTTATTTTCAGTTTTTGCATGAATACTTTCCCTTTGATTTTTAAAAGAAGAGGACTTTGTTTCTCTGGAGTTTGATCACTCACATGACCTAGCTCAGTTATATAATCCTATGATTTTCCTTTTCTTCCCTCATATGAAACTCTTTCTAAACCTATGATTTATTTGTATTGTCAATTACTGGATTAATTTGGCTGTTTGTGAGGGCAGAATTAGAGGAAAATCCATATTCATGCTCTTGGCCCTACTGGTTTTTCCTGTAATGTTTTATCATTTGTGTATTACATCCTCTTTCCTTTTTTTTTTCACCCCAATTAACTTTTCACATTATGTAAAACTTAGCTGCTTGAAGAAATACTCAGATTTTTTTTTTTCAGTTATTTTTTTTATTGATTTTTCTCTCTGTCACATGATTTCCTATGGTAAGCATTCAGGTACCTTATTTTGTGAAATAATTACAGCTGGGTCAGCTGTAGTTTCTAGGTTTTCTTTTTCTATCTTTTTTAAGATGATACATGTGTTCTAACATACTGATGTATGTAAAATGCCTCTTTTTTTCAGTTACTGAAGTCCTTCATTCTTAAATTCCTTCGTGCTTTCTAGGTATTTTATATATATACTTAAGGACCACTTAATTTTACCCGCTGATTCAGACATCATCTCTTTGGCGTTTTGATTATCGTATTATGCTGTACGAAAACTTAAGTTGTGGGCTCTGTTTATGCTGTTGTGAAGAAGGCCTGATGCGAAGCGATCATTTGCTTTTCCTGAGGATGCTTGTGACCTCCTTAATGTCCTTGTCCCTTGCAGCGAACCCGCGGACGCCGGTGGCTCCCTGCCTTGACACGTTGGAGAGGAGCCTGGGAGGCGGCATTCCCGCTCTTCACATTTCCCCTCCTGCCTCCTCCTCTCCAACTCTCACTTCCCCTGTCATAATTGATAGCTTCTGCTATTGGTTTACTCAGGTTGAATTTCCATCTTTTGACAGGTACATGTTTACCTCTAATAACCCTGCAAGCCCCACCATTAGTGAAATCAGCTTGTTTCTTGCCTTTTTTTCTTTTTTTTTCTTATTCTGTGTGGATTTTTTTTTCCGCTGTCCTCGACTGTTTTATTCTTTCTGTCAGGATCTGGTACAAGGCTTTTCTTGGTTGGCGCAGGAGGGTCCCTGCTCCGAGTTTCGGCCTCTGTGCCTGTGCGTTGAGGTACCTTGCGGCCTGCTAGGGGCTTGTGGCCTGGACACGCCGGTGGGGCCGGGGAGCAGTGCCGGGGTGGAGCCCCAGGATTACTCCCTCCTTTGTGAAACCAGCAGTACCGGAGCGCAGGCAGCTGTGGGAAGGCTTTTAAGCTTTGGCTGGAGTTCAGCTTTCCATTAGAGCAGCGCTGGTGGAGCGAGCGGCAGGCAGCGCCGCTCGCGCCAGCAGCCCCATTTCGCGGCCCGCTCTGGGCAGCCTTCCTGCTCCTTGCCTTGCCTTCGTGCTCCAGGGATCACCACCTCGCGTTGTATCCACGTCACTGCGCGATGCTCTCTTTTTGTGGGAATTTGTGTGGCCGGAACAAACCCGCTCTGGCGTTTGGACCTGGCTGGCCCTAACATCTCACATTGGCACACGCTCTCATACAGCGCTGCGCGCCGAAACGCGCTTACCCTTGTGCCCATCGTGGGCAGGCACTGGTAGGAAGTCATTGAACTCGAGCTGAAATGCCACCCTACGTGTATATGGGCTGCTTTCCCATGGTGGATCATCAGGAGAGCCGAAAGTGACAACAAAAATCATCCTTTTTCTGCAGGGCAGAAAGGCAGGTGTGCAAGTGGCTGCTCAGGGCATGTTTGGAAGCACTTCTGTTGTGTTTGATGTTAAAACCAGGCTGGCGTTTGGTTGTCCGATAGCTAGACAGAGTGGTCAAAGAGCACATGTGTAGTTTGTAATTTTTTTCCCCGTGCTAAATTAGGGCCTCAGGGGTTTTGTATCTGAGAAACTCTCAGGCATACTTACAAGATATAATAAGAATATCAACCCAAACTGTCCAACATCTGTGGTCAAATTCCTGGATAAAACTGGTTTTCACAGGCAAGGAACTCCACCAGATTTTACTGATTTTAGTACTTCTACACTTAGTCATTTTTGCTTAGGGACCTGACTTTAAGTTTGGGGGACCTAAACTTGAAATTTAAAAAAAAGAAAATAATCTCTCTGCTTGAGTTTTCCTCTATATAGAGTCCACAGATAATGAATGCGTTACTCCCTACCCACATTACAGGTTTAGTGTGAAGGTAAATTATCCTTGTAAACATTAATAAGAGTTGAATATTGCTTGTGTTTACTAGGTAGATATTTCCATAGTTCCTCCTATAGACAAATGTGTAGTATTCAGTGATGAGTAGTCAAGCAGTTGATAATTTAAAAAACAAAACAAAATTTTAATTCAAAATCCTTGTTTATTTTAAATTGTACCTACTTAAAATTATCACAAATCAATGTCATGCCCTTCCTGTTTGAATTTGAATAATTCTAATTTTAATGAAAATAATAATAAACAATACAAGCTTTTTCTGATATTTTAAGGCAACTCAGATGAGCCATCTAATGAAAATCACTTCATACACAACTGGAATTAAAGCTTATGTTAAATTGCATTATGACAGTAGGTGTCTCTTTTGCAGGTAAAGAGAAAATATCCTCATATATGCTTATCCAGTTAATTTAGTTTTATAGTTACTTCATAAAGAGCTGAAAAAAACAATTATGGAAAAACTATTTTCTGTCTTATTTTTTTTTTTTTAAGTAATTGCAAAAGGACAAGATCTGCTAGTTCTAAAATCGTGCAGGACGTGTTCTCCAAAAACACTCCACTCAATTAGGTCTTATCAAATGGCCTTTCCTTTGTGTAATACATCTGTTTTAAATGCAAATCATGCTTAGATAAACTTTCACTTGCTTTTCAAATCTGCAGCACATTTGATTTTATTTAAAATATGTATTCTCTTTAAAATATGTATGAAGTATGTGTTTTGGTACAATATTTATATTTATCTTGCAACAAATTACTGTAAGAGGTTAGAATAGTAAAAAACTAGAAAAAGAAAATCATTTTTTAACATAAAATGTATGTGAAGAATTTGAAGGAATGTAAGCTGTATTTTATTTTCTAGATGTATTAATCTGAGATACTAACTGATTATCAGAAATAAATTCAAATTTTAGTTTGAAAGAGGTTTCTATTACATTATTTTATAGGTTTACCACCGATGAGAACTACCTTTTCTCTTAAAAGCTGAGAAGAAATAAAAATATAAAGCATATTAAAAAAAAAAATAGAAAAGTCTTCTTTAGAAAACTATTTGCTGATGTAAGTAATGGTGCATGTCAGAGGGTTTAATTCAAAACCTGTCCGCTTCCCATTATATAAAACATACCCTTATTTTAATGTGTTTACCTCACCTGAAGATATAGGGGTACCTACAGATCTTTGTGTTAGGAGTCACAGAGTGCCTGGACATCAAGTCCTTCTCCTTGCGTCCATACATTTCTATTTGGTTTATCATGTCACGAGTGGGTGCTCTTTTCTTCCTCTGAATCCCTGCATGGGGAGGTTGGCAGGATGGCGATTTTTCCACGGCTGATGTTTGTTGGATATTCAGGAGGAGGATCCTGTGCTGTGCCTCCTCTTGAGAGTGATCCCATCATTTCAGCATGTTTGGGTTTTTTTAGGGGTCTGTCTTTTAACAAATAGAATTAAATGGAGGTTTATGGGGGAGCTTGATGTGAATTGGAGTTTTGTATTTTTAGTCACAATGTGACTTTGTCCCACCTGTTTGTTTGATACCTTGATTAATGTTCACTTGATCCAATTTTGCTGTGATTTGAGTTCATCGGAAATAGCTCCTAGTGCCAAATTAGAATGCTGGCACATCTTTTCATTGAGTAGAAAACAGGAAAAATAGCTTTTCGATGTATATTTGAGAGAAGTTTAGAGAAAAGTCAACTACTTGAAATTGCAGGCATTGAGACAATATGAATGTATCTCATGGCCCTCACACCAAGGAACTATATGTATTTTAATTCATTAGAGACATGCTGATGCCATGTGAAGACCTTTCAAAAGTGTGATTTTAAAAAAGATATTATATTTATATATTACAGCTCAAACCTAAAAAAAAGTCTCAATATTTGTTATTAAGCGTAGATTTTCTAAACATATTTCCTTCTCTCCAGGAACTGACTGATGTTTAAATGTCTTCTTTATACTTCTAAAAACCTAGTTCTGAATTATTGTTAACTCTATTTTTTCATAGCTTTAACGGAGATCCTGTTTGCTGCAGATGCAAGTGGCACATGTCAATTTTGCAGTTGTCATGAGAAGTCTTGTGGCTTCTGCTAGTGCCTTGCACTGAGCTACCCTGCTGCAATTTGTCTTCTGTGTAAGAAGCAGGCAAGGAGGCTTGCAGGTTATTAGAGAGGAAGAAAAGGAAGGTGTTACATTATCGTGCCATCGTGCATTCTGTTGCTATTCATATTACTTTTGCATTGTCTGTCTGAATTTACATGTAGCATCTGCATACATACACAAGCATTTGTTATCATTATTTGTGGAACAGCAGATATTTCTGCTGCAGCTGGAACTAATGATGAAGTTTTTATCCTTCTGAATCTCAGCTGGCAGCAGTTAAACCAGGTAAGCTCTTCATCGGAGTTGATGGGAGCCTTGTCCAAGCTGACCATAGCTGAATCCCTTAGATTATAGTTTTGTGCAGCATTACAATGTGTTTCAGGATTCAAAATTTATAATACATTTATGTAAATTAATAAAGTTTAGGTTTTTTTTAATCCACTTAAGTGTTCAGGAGCCTTGTAATTGTTTTACACGGGCTCTGTATCCTCCCCCATATGGACCCTGATATTAGCGTTCACTTCCAACATGAAAATGAGCTTGGTAAACTGATTTTGGAATAAATTAAAAAATATTAATGAATGTGGTACACTTTTGAAAAGATGATTGTTCAGGCTAACAAAGGACAGCAGCTGCTGTTGATAAGAGGCGATCCTTATGGCCTTGTGATGAGCTACCCTGTACGGACAGACCTCTTCATTTTACCAGAAGCTTCTCCTTAGAGCTTCCTCTTAGAGTTGGGGTTTGGAAAGAAGGTTTTTGGAGGGAGAAGATCACCCTGAGCTGTTTGTATTGTGTGAGGCTATTCTATGATGCTGGTACAGGCAAAATACAAATGAGACTCGAGCCTGTTGGACTCATCTGACAGCTGTTCTTATTTGCTAGAAACTCTCATTTTCTGTAGCACTATTTCCTCCCCTTAGAAAGGGGGGGAAAACCGGTTTGTAGAACAAGAGTGTACATATAACACCCTAATAACTCCAAGAACACCTCATTTTTCTTGTTCTGAGGCAACCGAGAGCAAAAAATGTTTAATAAGGAAAAAAGCCACGAGACAGAGTTGATTTAGTGCTTGCTACAACCCGGTAGTCGCGTGCTGCTTGTGGTTCACAGAGATCAGAATTTGCAGACTGTGATGTTAGAGGATAACCCAGTTCTGATTTGTATGTTTTATTTTATTTATTTCTTGGTATCTCATCTTTCAAGAGGAAAGGAAATTAAGCATGACAAAAAAATTACATACAAAAGTGAATGAATGAATCTAAATAAGACCTAATAGTATTAATATTGGCTTACACAATCTGTTCTTATAATGAAGCACACAGATACCTGTAGAGGTGCAAGTTTTTCCCTTGGACTGTAACCTGAGAGAAGCACTTGCATGGGATTTGCCGTGAGATCTGGCTAGCGAGTTGCTCCTGAGATGTTTTGCAGAAGTTAGTTTTATTTGGGGAAGGGGCATAACGTGACTGCACTGTCTTAGAGATGGAATTTTTTACCTTGCGTGGTGGAGTGGGAGGATGGAGGGCACTCCTCTAAGGCAGACAATGTGGGAATACCACATTCTTTTAATGTGGTATTTGGTGGCCTGAGATGGCAAAGGAAAGCAGGTGCTAGTGCAGGGACCAGAACTGGGAATTCTGTCTTGGAGGAGTTGCCTCTTCATGCACGTGCTCCCTCTTGCACTCTTTTTCCATCCCCGTGAGTCTTGTGTTCTTTTCTGCCTTGTGGCTAAAAGGAGAGATACTAAGTGGCACTGACCCAGCTCCGTGTGTAACCTGGTGGTTAGGAAATTCTTGCGATCAAAGGATGTACTAATGTATTAACTCAAGCTGGGACCTGCCTCTTCTGGGGCCAGTACTCCAATCAAGGCTATGTAGAGAAGAATTTGCACTTAGGCACTGCTGCATTAATGTGGACAGATGCCAAAATCTGGGAAAGAGATTCCAGACAAAAACCTCTTCAGATTTTTCTTCAGGCAGAACTGGGCAATTGCGCTTGCTCAAGGTGGTGTAAATCCCTCTTTCACAGTAACTGTCCCCGAGGGTTGTTCCTCTGCATAAGGTATCGGATGCCCCAGCTGGGTCACCTGCATCTGCATGTGTGGAGCCAGAATGGTTCGCCCTGTTCCCAGAGCTGCTATAGCGTGTAGCCAAAAAGGTTAGAAAAAGTGCAAATAAAGTAATTTGGATCTCAGTAGCTCCAGCAGCTCCAGAGGAAATGGCTTTTGTTGTAAGACAATTTGTCTGGATCCAGTTCGGCACGGAGGCTGTGCCTCCCGTTTCACATGCGAGTGATGTCAGGCAGCGTTCGCTTGCCTGCTGGGTTTCGGAGGCTTGTAGATCATGTCTTCGCCTGGGTTATTTTATTTGCTTATCTTACTTTATCTTTTATTAGTTTAAAGGAATCAAGAGAGAACTAAAGAGGAAGGTAAATTGCCATTGATTTTCAGTTTCTCACAGGTGTAAAAGAGTAGGCAGAAAACCTCTTTTGTACTGTATTACGATGGTGTTAGGGAGTACCAGTTGTAGAAAGTAAATTTGCAAGGAAGTTCCTGTTTTAAAATTAAACGCTTTCTTTTATTCAACTGTTGCGGCCAATACATTTCACTGCTTTACTTCCTTTAAAGTTACTAGCTTCCAGGAAGAGTGCAGATTAAATTAATATTCATGAACAATTTTAAAAGAAAAGCTTAATTATTCATAACACCTCAGAGAGCCAGTAATGTACTGGAACAAAAACATTAGCTTCCTGAAACACGATTGCTGGAGCAATGCTCTTCAATGAGTGATTTCCAACAAAATGCAAGGAAAAGCTTTAGTAAAAGTGTTGTCTTCAGCAGTGGGTTTTCTCATTTTTAAAAACGTTATTCTTTGATTGGCTGGGCTTTCTAAAAGAATTCTTTTGTTTTAAGCAGGGAAATGTCCTTGAATGGAAATGAGATAAAAAATAGAATAGCCAGTGTTACAAATTTACAAGTGATTCCATGTGTTCTGGCACATTGTGAACTACTCAAAATTATTTTTTACTTAAGTTCATCCTTGTGCTTTCTTAATTTGGACTTCCTTTTCACATGATTTTAACTTTATGCAGATTTTTTTTGTAGCAGATTCCAACTGAAGCATTGAAATCCAAATTAGGGGAAAAAAATTGATAATGATAAATTCATTCATCATTTTACATTGACCAGTTTCAGTTTAGCTCAGCTCTTCAGCTGTTTAGGGCTTGTTTTTGCTTATTAACATAAACAGCCAGGAGACCTAGTTAAGATTAAAGTCATATTGTATTATTAAATAGTTATACAGAGAGGGTGTGTTTTTTTTTTTTTTTCTGAGACCAATACAGAAATGTCAGGAGAGAGGAACGGGGGATTTGTCAGAGTGTGCAGACTCATTGAGCTGTTGTTTTGTAAACTTTGGGGCCAGCGGAGCCCTCGCAGGACTAGCCTGTTGGGAAATAGCCATTTCTGTCCCCCGTTGTGCTCGGATTTGTGCTGCCCCTCGGGCTTCGGCTCCCACGTTGCTGCTGGGCCGCTGCAGGACAGCCTGTGTCTCAGCCTCCGCACAGTGAGACATACGGAGTGTGGGACATGCATCAAAATACGGGAGAATGGCTGAAATTTCGAGCACCTGGCTTCTCTTGTGTGTTGCTATAATTTCAACTGTGGGCTTTTTTTTTTCTTAATGTTCTTTTAAGAAGGCTTGCGTATGAATTAAATCAGACTTTTATGAAAGAAACCTGGCAAAACAGATTATGCTGTTGCTACCGTAATGACTGTGCTGCTTTCAGTCCTAATACGTGTGGATTGCAAGAAGGTGTGGAACAAGTAGCTCTCATTAGCTCCTGGCTTTCTCTTGACTGAGCTCGTAGGATAATGAGAGGTCTGACAAAGTCAATTTTGCAGTAATTTTGCCAAAAACACAGCTAAGTTATATGTTGTACATTGGATTTTCTGGAAGCTGCTCTTACAGGAGAGGCATGTGATTCGAGCTGTGTCTTCATGCAGGACAGTTGAACCCCACCTGGTCTGAAAGGCTGAGTGAAGGAGTCATGCTCTGTTTTGCTAGGGCTGCCCAATTTTGGAGAAATGCCCTGTGTGATCTGTCTTCATTCATTCATAAAGCAAAAGAAATGACTTGTCACTCTTACAGATTGAACAGTTTGTGCCCAGGTTCACTAATAAAATGTTGTAAGTGAACAAAAGCGTGCATAGCAGTAAATGTTGCTTGTTTTGAGCCTCTGCATCTTTCCAGAGGCCGTATGCATTTGTAGGCCACCCTTTTTCTCAACTTCTGCTTAGTAGAAATGCATGTCAAGCAGACAGATTGATTCAACCCAGGAAACACTGAAATCTGTGATGCTTGGGATGTCTGGGGGACCTGTTGGGTGACTCTTTGTGGTGCAGATCTCGGAGTAGGGCAGGTTAAAGGCTTGGCTTTGGGACCACCAGCAACAGAATTGGCAGCTCTGGAATATAAACCATTCTTGTGTATGTGGCCAGACAGATTGCTTTTACGGGCATGGGCAAATTGATGTGTGTCTTCAGGCATCTGGCAAGTTTGTGTGTAATGCAGAGCACGTTTAATTCATGCCCTGCAAAGTCTCACAGAAACGCAAAAACAATTTTTCTGCTGATATTAACATACACACCTTCAATTATAGATGTGTATATGTGTGTATATGTGTTTATACGGGCCATGTGAGAGTAGTTAGTTTATAGCTGTTTTGTTTATATTACTGCAGTGATTTTTAGGGCACATTCCTGTACTAGTTTGTTGAATATAAAGGGGTGATACCCCCAGATAACTCAACAATATCTTTCCAACTAGCAGGCTTGTAATATAAGAATAAATCATGCTCTGTTTTGGGCTGCCCATAAAAGTGTGGATAAATAATTCAGTGACAGACAGGGAAGAGGACGAAGGAGGAAGAAAAAAGAAATAAGGAAATTGAGGATTTTATGTTGTTGTTTTCGGTGAGTGAGATTCTCCAGTTCAGAGGAGCAGCAGTAGCTGTGGGCTCCCAAAGCAGCAGCACTACCCGTCCCACACCTACAAGTGTCCTTTTTGATTTCCTCCTTATTTCAGGATTCATCAGATCTGACTGGGCTCTGCTGTAAATGAGAGTTTCTGAGCGGGACATCTGGCCGCCCGTAACTCAGCAGTTAAGTTTGCAAAGAGAGGGCGCACGGTCCCGGTTTGGATCCGCGTGACAGCGCGCGATACCGGGACACGTGTGCCAGCTGTGCAACATCTGGGGCGGGAGTCCCGGGGTTCCCGCTGCCCTTCCAGCTGCTCACAGCCGCAGAGCAGCACGGAGCAGCTGGGCTCGCGTTGCCTGTGGAAGTCTCGGAAGGCGTTTGGTTTCTGGCTGGCACATTTGCCAAGAAGGTAGTGTGTTTTAGGAGTGATTAAATAAAGTTGTGCCGGAGGGTTTGGCTGCTGGCTGCGGAGCAGGCCTGGAAGAGTAGCCCGATGGGTGATAGGAGATTAACGTGAGTGAAAACCTTGTAGTGTAACTGTAGTGCTTCACATTCGCGGGAAACAGATTTGGCCATTTTATGAAGTTTGGAAAATCTCTGAGGAATTTAAGAGGTACTTTTTTGCGCTGCTGAGGATTTTCTTGCCCCTTGGTGTCCCGGGAGAGCAGAGCCCGCTCCGCAGTAACCGCAGTGACTTTCCGCAGCAGCTTTTTGAGCGCTTGCTCAGCACAGGGGACACGCTCGAGCTGAGGAGCCACCAGCCCCGCTAGATGGCGGTACCTCATCGAGCTGCTCCGCTCCGCTCCGGCGGGCGCATTCCCAGCACAGCATCCCGCTCCTAGCTCCGGGAATGCCGCAGGACGCCCCAGGCAGGAGCACCCGCGTCCGCCCGCGGCACGGTGTCCAGCAGGCAGCTGCCTGCCCCGTGCTGGTTCCCTCCGCCCCGAGCTGGGGCTGCTTTCCTCCTCCTCCTGCTCCTCCTCCTCCTGCTCCTGCTCCTGCGGCGTGGTCTCTCCAGGTCTCTCCAGGTCCCTGTGCACGGTGCGTTACAGCTTCCCAGCCGGGCTGTCCTTGGTAGCGGGGTTTTTACGTGCTGAGTTTCGGCTCTCTCTGATTTGTAGTTCTGGAGAGTGGAGATTGAAGGTAGCTGTTCTCTGCTAGACGGGGATTTTCTCCATCTCTGCTGGGGAAGAAAAAAACGCTGGAATTACAATCAGTGAACTTTTTTGTTAAGCATTTTAGTGGCTTGGCCATTAGAAATGTGAACAGGAAAATAAACTTATTCTATAACTTTCTTCCTACTACCCATTATTTTCAATTTTGTGCATGAAAAGTGAGTTTTTTTGTGTTTTTTTTTTCCTTTTTCTCTTTTTAGCAATTTCAGCTCAAAGTATGCAAAACTTTGTGCAAGCCATTGAGATTTTTTAATGTAAGCTTCCTACTGATGTGCATTAAGTTGTTGCCTTGGAAGACCAGTTGTTGAGGGTGCCGGGGCTCCTGCTGCTGAAACAACTTCCATGTTCTGTTGAAGTGATTTTGAGTCTGGTCATGCAAACATCCTTGGTGAGCACAACGGCTTCCACATGCGGGAACAACCTGTGCTTTGAACTGCCTGCCCCCAGCTTTAGTGCTCATTTTATGTTGACAGATTGTTAGAATTCAGCTTGCTTACTTTTTAAGACCGTTCCTGCCTTTAATTGAGAATTAATAAAGAAGCATCTGTAGAGAAATGTTTTGAGAATACGTATTTTTTCCTGTGTGCACATGCACAGTGTATTAGGGAAGACTTGGGGGGGAAAAATACAAATCCAGAGAATAATCACAGAAATATACATTTTGAACAAAACGCAGCAGCAGCAGCAGTGTTTAGCTGCCTTGCAAAGATACTTATTCACTCAGTGTTGTCACAACTTCATGTAACTGAGACATGAATGTCCATTTGATGAGTGTTCAGAGAAGGGCATCACCAGAAAGCGTCAAGTCCTGGAGAAGGATGTGCTTTACAGATGCAACTACTTCACATACTTGGCCATGTAGAAGTTTGCTTTTAACTATTACTGGTTTTATAAATTTTAATGTCTTTATTTTCTCTCTGTTTGCAAGAAAGGCCCGTTAGAAAGGAGAAAGTGTTTGTTTTTCATCAGCTTCATCCTGTTCATCGTCATCTATTCAGCAAACTTTGGGTTTTTTTTGCATATGAATTTAACAGAAGTCTTTTTATTTACTTTGTTGTTTGCACACCTTTGAGACTGATAATACTGATTCAGTTCTAAAATTGTCACTTACCTGAAGCAAAAAAACATACTTCCTTAGCTTCTTGTGCAAGTGGTTTGCTGAGGAGTTTTGATTTAATTTTCTGTGAATAGAAAACTATGTATATTTTCTATTTCAATGCATTCATAAAGCCCAAGAGATAGAAAGTATAGTGAGTAGGATAAGAAGTATGATGAAATTAGGAATTTTTTTTCCCCTGAAAATGTCAATTCTAATTGAAACTCGGTAGACTATGGAACCTACTTTATAAATGTTAGGAATTTTAACACAGGTTGTCCAATAGTATCCTAGGCCATTGTAGGAAGTTCGTTTTAGCAAAGATTAGGTCTCCTGCAATTCTAGCACTAACCAATAGGAATTACTTGCAAATACTTTAGTATTAACCTGAAATCAGTTACAGCAGTATTCAAAATTAAAAATATCTGGATCTTTTCACAGAGGTGTTCTAAGGAGATTTCCTAGGTTTTTTTAATGGGATAACCCTTTTGTCTGTGCACTGTGTTTATAACAAAGCAAGAGAGAAGCTGGGTTCTGTTACGTATCATTGAATTCTGGCAAAGTTGTAGGAAGTGATGATATTTTTGCTTCCCAGAAATGACATCAAATTGGGAACACCAGCTTTTTATAGGTGCAAAATGGAAACAGCAAATTTCAAGTGAAGTACAGGCAGAAAAGAGTCACTATCAATACTAGCAATCAGACAGAGAGGAAAGAGTGGATGGTTTTTGTGAAACAGAATGAGTGTCAGTGAGGTTGGAGGTGCTGGGTTGTGTCACCCACGTTAGCCCCAAGATCTGCATCTGTAAGTGACAGTTACTATCAGTAGTAAAGTGGGAGATGAATGCGCTTGCTGTTCTTAAGGGTGGATAAATGAAGTTATATGAAGTGGCAGTGTATGGGATATGCATGCAAGTAATGAGGCGGTAGAAGGGTCTACAGAATTCAGCAAATGTGATGCTGTGTCCAGGGAGCCAGCTAGGACTTTCTAATTCAAAAATGTAAAAAGTAGCCTCAACTCTGTCTTTATATGAGAAAATACAAAGCACGTGCAGAGGACTACTTATCCATTGATCTGTCTGCCTCTCTTGACTATACAGGGAGGCAGATGATTTATTTTTAAATAAGTGTTCAAATTTCAGGCTATGTGCAAGGTGTAGATGGCTCTTGGGAGGCTGCATGCACCCGCTCAGCTGAGGAACTGAAACCTGCAAACAGATTCCCTGCTCCTTTGGAACTGAACATTGAATCATACAGTTAGTGTTTATGGTATGTGGAGCATCATTCCAAGAGGGCAAAATTCATGTGTGAATGCATACCTGAACACTTAGTTTTAGATGCTTGGATTTTACTGAACTTGAAAGTTTGGAAGAGGACAGGCTTTCACTGCATGGTCATAACTCCATGTCACTAGATCGTCATAACTCTGTGTAAATAAAGATTTTTGTTCCTGAATTTCCTAAAGGGTTTTGTGTTTGTGTAAGTTCTTTTTTGTTATTGTTACAAAAGGAAAGAATTCCTGATAGGGGTTAGTAATCAATTCTGCTGCTGTAGTTGAGCGTAGCTGATAGTAGAAAGATCCTGTGTGGTAGTGATTGCTGCCCAAGTCCGACTCTCTCCTCTTCTGTCCTGAGAAATGCTTCAAAACCGCAGATCTGTGTGAGAAATCCACTGCCCTGGTTCTGTGTCCCACTGTCTTGATACTTGTATAAAGTTGTGGTAAGTTTAGTAGTATTTGGTCGTAACTGTAACCACGTGACCTGGAGCACCAGCTTGGCTGCCTTCCACTGTCCCTTGCAAACGATGGCTCCTTCCAGCTTGCTTTTTGGGCAGTTCATTCTGTGCCTCCGCCTGAATGGTTGCAGTTCTGGTAGGCACTGGCACGTTGCAAGCTTTCTTCTTTGCCTTTCCGTTCTTCTGCTTCATATGCAGTACAGAGGCAGCTGTTTCTGGAGGCTGCATGAGCACACAGCCTCAGCTGCCTAGCTGAAGTTTAAGCAGCGTAGTCCAAGTTTAATGCTAGCAGTGCCGAGCTGTGTCCTTGTTCACCCTTTTTGGTGAAAAACTCTTGCTTCTAGTTCATTCCCATGAGCTGAACGCAGGTGTGATATGTGGGAATTTTTATTAGAGATGCGCGACTTGCCCGTGCCTTGGTTTCAGTGCTCAGGAAGGAACCGCTGCGCTCCCGCTCTCTTGCAGGCTCTGCAGGAGCTCGTGCACGTGTCAGCCCCTAGCAGCCTCTGCCTCGGTGGCCGCTGCAGCCCCGCTGGGTCGGGCAGCTCCGCGCGGCGCCAGGGCACGTGGCAGAGCCGGAGCCGGCTGCTTGGCTCGGCAAACGGGCCTAAACCTGCCCAGCACGCGTTCAGGGAGGGCTCTTCACCACCACCCGCCGAAAGGCCAGCAGGAAGGGAGAGCAACAGCACCAAGAGTGCACCAGAAGATTAGAATACATCCCTGTTCAAGAGAGCACGCCTTGAAATACACGCTTCTTCATTCACATCGGTGGCTGTCAGATCTGAAAGGCTTACGTAAGAATTGTTGCAGATTTCTTAAGAAGGTGTTTTACTCGTGTTGCCTAAACTAGCTTGTCTGTTATAGTCACCTGTCTTCCCAGGACTCTGAGTCAGGGCGTATTTGTGAAGCTGCTGCCACTGAGAAATAAACTAACCCCCCTTTTTTAATGGCTGACCAACTGGTTAATTATTAAGAACGTGCACTGAATGTTTTTCCACTTTTACTGTGTTATTAACCTACTTAGCTATTATTAATTTCACTTCTCTAGTTAGAATGCAAAGTATTTCCTACAAATAAGTGACTTTTACAAAAAAAAAAAAAAGGAAGACTGACCAGAGCAGGGGTAAACAACAGGGGAAAAAAAAACAACAAATGGCATCACAAAATGTAACTCTTGGAGTTAAACTAGTCATGCAAAACAGTGGGATGACATATGGGCCTGTTTATAATGAGCTAAGTACATTAATAAAATCATCTTATTTTGGGGACTTGTTTTTTGCTTTCGATATCTGATGGTAATTTTCCAGTAGCCTAATTTTAGTAGAAGCGTTTACTCATGTAAATTAGGGTCTCAGGTTTTCGTGTGTTGATGTTGTTATTTATTCCTGTCAAAAAATATCCCTCCCTTTTTATCATCTCCTTTCAAAAATCTTTTGGAACCCCCTGCAGAAATGTCCTCCTTCTTTGACATTTGTGGTTTGTTTGGGTTTTTTTCTTGCCTTTCAGTTTCTGTGAAGTAATGTAAACTCTAGCTTAATTTGATTTGGCATCCCCGCAGTCGCGCATTTGTTAATATCTTGTATTGTGGCCCATCTGGGTTGTCATAGAAACCAGAGACCTCCATCCTCCTCCTTGTTGTTAGAAAGGGAAAGCAAACAGGGCATCAAAGTGACATTTTTCGAGTACAAGTGAGAACCCTGTGAAGAGCCAAACAGGGAGGTTTCTTATTGGTTTTATTCCCTCGCGGCCTGTTGTAACAGTTGTTATAATACACCATGTTTTCTCTTGAATATCTGGCAACTGTGTACTAGAAAAAAATGCAAGCATCGGGAAAAAGCCAGGCTTGTGTGGTTAATCTTGTCCACAGCTTTCTCATTTCCATCGTTTCTTGTTGTGTTTGTCTTGGATTGGGCTGCTGACGAGCAGGGAGGCGCTGAGCATGTTATTGCAAATCAGATGCTCGGCAAGGAGCTGAAAGGAGCAATTATGCAGCACACATATGTGGCTGCGTGTTTCTCTCCTACCCTCCTAAAAGGACAGAGCAGTCAATTCTGCCGAATGCCTTTGAAGTTTTCCTTTGCAAGGCTCACAGAAACGCTGAGTGATCCTTAGAAAGAATTTAGCAGATGTAGCTGCAGAATCACACACCCTTCCCCTGCCCCCACGCGCCTTCCAGCTGTGCGCTCAGCAGTTTTCAGGGAGCGTTAGTGAATGTTGGTATCTGCTCCCCGGGACAAAGGACCTTTGAAACCAGGGCCCGGTACAAACCAGCAGTGCTGCTCGTAAAAGGGGGTGAGTTTCCAAAGCGCGTTAAGAAATTAGTTTCTAAATAGCAGCTCGCTCATCAACCGAGAGACAGGCTCAGTCAGCACAAAGCGGGCACGGGAACATTTTGGTTTTGTGTGTGGGAGAAAAATCTTGGTACAGTCTGTTCATGCTGAGCAGACTGTTGCTGGCCTGAAAGCAGCTGCCTCCGTAGCCTCTGCTGCTTGTGCAGTTTCTCAAGCAATGTGGGTCACGGGGCAGGCTCCTGGTCCTCTTTAAACTGATTAAGGAAATGAGTTTGTGCCCCTTTGTGAAGGAGGCACCCCTGGATGCACCCCTGGGTCAGAGCGCTGCTTGCTCAGTGGGAAAATCTGTACGGAAAGTGTTAAGACGTGGAGCAAGGATTCCTGTGCCGTCACTGCTGTCCTTAGCTGGAACAGGCACACGGGGGATGCGCAGACGGAGCGATGCAGCCCTATATTATTTGTCTAGCTCATAATAAATATATTCGAAATGCAGAGCAGAAAAAGTCTGCCAAATTATTGTTTCTATTTACGTAGACCTATATGTTAGAAGTTTCAACAGATTTTTGCAGAGTAGGCTTTAGCCCTGCAGTCTAATTGCAGCCCACTAGCAGGGAAGGAGAGGAAGGAAGAAAAACAATTAAGATAGTTTGTCTGCAAGGTGAAGTCAGGCATGTTTTATTGGCCCATTTTTGGCATATGTATGTGTGAAGCATGAATCTTCGTTTCTTGAGAAGGTAATTTCTTCCTAGTACCCTGAAAATAGCTCAGAGAAAGTT
>JAVCKT010003524.1:11297-21969 GCA_032273925.1 Rhynchotus rufescens | reverse complement strand
TTATGCACTGCAAGATTCCTGCTTCAAGTCACACCACATAGAGTGGGAAGAGATGCAACTAGAATATATTTCTGAAGAAAGCAAGATGTCCTTTTCTAAAATACAGTTCTCACTCTTGTAACTGAAGAGGAACTTGTCAAAATATGAAATAAGAGTAATTACTACAGCGCTTAGTTGACAAAGAATAGCATCAATAGCTAAAAAGTAAATGCTGTTTTAGTAAATGCTATCAAGAAGCTCTCAGGCTCACTAGGCTCTCAGAAGTCATATATGGTTCATGTTATGATTTGAAAAAGCTGAGTGGTAGGGGCAGAAGACATTAAAGATATCGCAATGGAAAAGACTTCAAAATTGCTATTCTTCTCCCAGCCTCTGAAGACTGGTCACTGCTCCATGGCAGATGGTCAGTTGTCAGCTAAATGTCTGTCTCTTACCAATTTAAAAAGAAACAAAACCACCAAGACCCACTGCTTGCAGCAGTTTGGCACTTCTGAAATCATCGTGTTCAGCTACGCCCATGAAATGGGAATTTACATCACATGTTGCAGGCTTCAACTGCGTTAAGTATTAAAGCCTGAGTTGACATTTATATTAAATTTAAGAAAATTTGTGAAAGGAGGTCCAAAATCTGAAAAAAATGACACTAGTTGTAGAAAATGAGCCTAGCGTCCCATGGACCGTCTGGAAATGGAGTCTCTTGGGAGTAGTCCCGGTGGGTTGGGCAGCAGTGCTCTCCTCCCTGCTACAACAGAAGCGCCGCCTCCGTTTTCTTTATTCTGAAGGGAGCTCTGACAACATTCACCCAAGTCTGAAATTGAAATCCTGTGCTGAAATCAGGGTATGAGCAAGGACAGTGCTGAATTCGCAGCTTGCCTTATCACGCAAACAGGTCTCGTTTCAGGCCGTGCAAAGTTACCCAGACTTAGAACACAACAGATCATTTCCAAATACAAGCTGAAGGTCGGGGAACTTACCGTAGAAGAGAAGTAAGTGGTATTTATTTATGGAGATGCATGCAGCTGCCAGTATCACAATATATTAAACAGTAGGAGAGGAATGGGAAAGGATAATGGAGGTAATAGCACAAAGAGTAACACCATCACTCAGCTATATAGACCAGTTATGTATACAACTTTATGTTCCAAGTCATTTGAAACAGTTAACAAATTCCAATGGATTATATAGAGTGTCATTTCAAAGTGCAGGCTTTGTAGTGTTTCATTTATTTTTCAGATAATTTGGATTCTATTCTAGATTGTTTACAATCTCCCTTACAAATTTGTTTCCCTTTTATCTGTGTAAGCATGTGCCGACACTGTAGCTCAGTATACACAAATGCTAATCTACCTTCGTGCACATGGAAAATAGCTTTCCTGGCACTGAGTTTAAAACTCCCATAAAATACATTATTAATCGAAGAAGTCGCTCTTTTTAGAAAAAAATGTCATTTTTGTGGTCATCGTTGAGAAGGTTATAGATAAATAAAATACTGTTTGTTAACCAGGATCATCCTCAAAATACAACAAACAACCTCAGATACTGAAAGAGCATTAAAAAAAAAGATTTAGATTTCAAAAGTAATTTTCCTTCTCTACACTCCGGTTGCATACAGTAACATGATCTAATTATAATGTAATGACAGCTTCTTTTACGTTGCCCTGCGTGCTTTAATGCTCTAAATGCATTTCTCTTGGCAGCTCTCGGCGGCGAGGGGAAAAACGTGGTAAACATTCGGTTCCCTATAGTGAATAATTCCCCGGTTTTGTGTTGGGCTTGCAAATTCTAGCTCGTGTATCTGTGTAGTTCAAGGAGGAGAGTGGTGGGAGAGTGGGTAGGGTGAGCTGGGTGTCTGCGTGTGTGTGTGCGTGCTGTGACCCGGGCTTGTGCAGTGTATGGAAGTGTTCCTTGGGTGGCGTGTGCTGGTCCTGCAGGCTCTGCGGAGCCTTATCAAACACAGCCAGTTGGTGCTGCTGGTGGGAAAGCACGGGAGAGCTCTCATGGGGAAGGTTAATGGAGTGTAATTATGAAGAAAAATGAACTGCTCAGCCACTCTATCTCACTCTACCTGCACTGAGAGTGACAAGTGCTCTGCTCTTTTATAAACCCTACAGCAGAGGTTTAACAGTCTGAAATTATGACAGTATAGCTGTCAAACAAGCACGCACACTGTGAAGAAGTAGTACGAACTTATGGACGGGAATGTTTACATTCCCTTAGGTGGTCTACTTTAGTGCCTTTTTTTTTTCTGGATGGATATTGTCCGTGTTGATACAGTGTTTTCAAATGCCTTTTCCTGTGAGCCCTCCATCAAAGCCAGAGAGATTTTTGTGCTGCATGCTGGGCTCCTTCCTTCCCACACTTCACATAACTCTCGCCTTGCTGGATGGAGCGATGGCTTTCTCCGAGCGCGGCTTGGTCCTGAGGGGATTATGCTGCTCCACAGAAAAGAGCTTTTGCAGGGGCAAGAACTGCTGCTGGGCTCTACATCACAGCAACTAGCTGCAATTTGAAGTTAGGTGCTAATACCTGATCCTCTTCAGTGAGTTAGTACATGTGGATCTGTTTAAATTTGTCACGTTCGTAAGATATTTTTTTGCCTTGCATCTAGCACATGGATTTTTTTTTTCCTTAAAAAAGAAAAAAGATACTAATAATGTAGTGAAACTGCATCTAGGATGTAGAGGGAGGAACTGCATGTGTCCAAACCAAAAGAGACAATGAGATTATGCAGCGTGACCTCCTGTATATCAGAGGCCACTATAATCTGCGTGGATTCTCTGTGTAGAGTCTGGTGACATCAGCAAGATGAGGACAGTTTGGTCATCGAGAGGCTAAATTTGTGTGTTCCACGGCTGGAAAGCAGGTGATAGATTGTGCTGCCAGTTCTGCTGAAGACCCTGCAACATCAGCAGGTTGATTAAGGGAAATTTGCTCAGCTAATCCTAGCGGGCAATTTATAGCCAGCATTGCAGAGAAGAGGGGAAGGAAACAGCCTCCCAGTCAGTTTGATCTGGGAAAAATTCTTTTCTAAGCCTGGAATCAGTAAGAATATGCAAACAAGGCATGCAGCAAATTTCAAGAAAGTGCAAGGAGATAAGTTCCATAACACCCAGACTGGTCTGTTTTGCTTAGCGTCCTCTCCGTAGCTGTGGCCAGTTTCTAGGTTTTATGGGAAGGTGAGAACACAACAACCCAGAGTATGTCTGGTTATTTCTGGCCTCGTTAACAGTCAGAGGAATGGGCTTGTCTTTATGCAGGGTTTCAAAACGTTAGAGAAGGAGGCTGAGAAGGACTGCGGAGTCTGCACCTCTCTGTAGCCCATGAAGGGAAGGAATGAACAGGGACTTCCAAGGAGGCCCTTTCCCCACCACGTGGACTGTTGAATCTCCTCCACAAGTTAGACTAAGTTTTCAGTGAGAAAGCTCTATAACCTTGTCCTAAGGACTTCCAAGCATGTTAGACTATGTTAGCCTGTAATATGTTAGCCTGTTAGCCTATACATTAGCTACGTTAGGCTGCCCCAGCATTCGGTCGTCATTGCACGTTATTTCAAGGTTGAGTTCGTTTATCTTCAACTTACAGCTGAGGAATCATCATTTTGCATTTTTTCAGAGAAAATATAAACTGTCCCATCATCTTTTCTGTGAATAAATATCTGTACTCCGTGACAAGCCAATTCTTAACCTTTTTTATGCTGAAGTGGGTATGCCTAGGCCCAGTAGGCCTCCTGTTACACCATATTGCTTATTGGCGCCTTGGTTACCTTTGTGGTTCTCCTTTGAACTGCCACCAGTAGCTCTGCATCCTTCTTGATAAAGGCAGCGTTTCATTTCTTTTGGCAAAGCATGTATGCATGGGCACTTTTAAGAAAGGTAGGATAAGCTCACCAAACCTTTAGTTTTTGAGTACTTTCCTTTTTTCTGTAGAAAAAGTTGCCTGACTTAGGAATCTGTATTGATATGAACAAACACAGGAACAAAGTGCCTCCTCCCCTTTCCTTTCCAAGTGGAAGGCTAAGCAAGAATCACTGCTTTAGGTGCACAGACTCCCTCCCGACTGATCCGCAAGCCTTGATATAATGGAAGGACAGCACTGGGTCTTCGCTATGGATTTAATTTCATGTCTATCGTAGGAAGCAGGCATGTGTCTTTGTTTTGATCGTGCTTGGTTAACTAAAGAGAATGGAGCAGTAATTATGTTTCACTGGACAGAACATGCCTATTCAGTAGTTTATTTAAATATCTGGGGAAAAGAAAAAAAAAATCTTTGATATGTTTTGCTGTGATACCTCAGGCTTCCTATGTGGTAGAGCTGTGTGATTCAGCAGTGAATTGCTGTGTGATGTTGTTAATGATGTGTTTTAATCAAACCAGCACTAAACAGTATTTGCTTGTCAGTATAGACAGGGATAAAATCTGTCCGCTGCTGTAGGAGCAACTCTAATCAATTCCCAGGGAGATTCTCACTTTCTGTCTTATCTCTGGAGAAAAGTTCAGGACAGCGCTGAGGTGAACTTAGTAACAGGCTGATTATGCTGTATGTAAAATGAAATAAATAAATTTTCTTCTTTCTGTTTTAAATTGCTGTCATTCAATTTCACTGAGTATCTTCTGGATTTTCTGTTAGAGGATACCTCCCTCTGCATATACTTCATGCAGTTTGTTATTTTGCATCTTTATACTGTGTCCCTTTAGTTATCCCTTAATACCTCTAGTCTCTGCAGTTAGTGTTTGCCGCCTATAAGGAAACTGTGGACATGAAATATTAGGTGCTGTTGTCAACACCAGGGCAATTTAGCGGAGTGTTGTAGGATGTATTATGAACATCCAAGTCTTTCTCTTCAAAAAAAGAAAAATTTTACATTCTCTGGTAAAATAAAAATAGTCGTCCTGCATGATACTTCTGCTCATGCATGAAGTGCAAAAACATGAACTGTTTGTTTCCTTTCATGGGGTAGAGAGGAGGTGTGATTCAGTCGTGGGCATAGCTGTAGGATGCACAAGAATACCACTGAAAATGAAACTGATTCATTTTTTATGCCAGGGCTGTGTCACTATGCAATAGTACGTTGTAAAATGATTTGATTACTATTCTTTCCACTTGGGTTACTCAAAAATATTAGGCTTTACCAGATTGGAAAAGAGATTGTTTCATTAAGATTGGTCATTTGTAAAACAAGAAATGAATTTTCTTAATTTAAATTGCTCCACTGTGCATGCTTAATTCAGACAAATGCAGTTTAAAGGGTTTTACTTGACACCCACATTATGAGGCAAATCAGAGGTGAGAGATGAGAAGAAGGGGTACTTCCCTGGCAGAATTTAGCTTAGACAAGTGGCTACTGTGCATATATATGAGTGACTTTCCCATCAGGGTTATTCCTGTGTTCTCCTACATAATAATAATAATCCATAGTAATTTGTGTGCTGAGATTTTTATACGCCAAGCTTCAGTCCGTGACGCATTTTACAAGACCTCATTATACATTTCTGGAAAACTAAGTTTAGTCAGAGATCATAGAAAACCATCTTTATACAGAAGCACAGGAACAAATCTTGTTCCATTTCTGCACAGTCTAGGTGGTTTTTTTTTCTTCTGAAGAGATTTTTTTTCCTGAGGTAAACATATGATGGGGGAACAGTATAGAGATGGGCAAGATAAAATTAAGCACCTTTTCCATGCTAGTCAGCAGTTAATTTTTTCATCTCTAGCCATTTTATGTGGAGGTGATGCCCACATCCTTCTGCCGGTCTCTATTAGCACTCAAAAGAATTTCTTCTAAGCAGAAAAGCCTAAAACAAAACTAAAAGCCTTGTCAAATTAAAAAAGAAGTTTAATTTCATTCATTTCATTCCATTCCTCCTTAATTACTTTCCAAATACTTCACTTAACTGTTTTCCCATTCTGGTTTTCCTCTTGTCATATACCTAATTCTCCATTCATTAATTGCTCCATTGCTTAATTATTATAATTATTCCTGTATGTTTCTTCCAATTAGTATGAGTATTGCAGTTAGGAGGAGGAGGTATTCTATCTTTTTAGCATATCAGATGAAAGAAAATGTTGTATGTGCGCTGCGCCTACAGGTTCAGCCCCTGCTCCTTTCTTGGTGCAACAGTCAGGTTTCTAAAAGGAGAACACAGTGGTGATGTATGAGGCATTTCACGTTACAGCGTTTCCTTTCCAAAAGTTAATTGGCCTTGTGGTGCTGCAAATGGTAAAAGAAACAATGTTGAAAATAAAACAGTCGAGGAGACACGTAAAGCAGAACGCTGCGGCAGCTATTTTCAGTCATTTTAGTTTATAACTCATATTCCTAAGTAAAAGTTTTAAAAATTGATAATCATTCTCCCCCCATTAGGAATGAGAGAATGGACATTATTTTCAAAATTTTACTAATATATTGATTTTCTAAATAATTTCTAACAGCTTTGGGAAGTGTTTCTCTTTTCTAAAGGAATAATCCCACATTTTGTCCCAAAGTAGGTATGTTCATGCATGAACTGTATGTTTATTCCAGAATCACACATGTAGAATTTATTATGAGCAATGATTGGCGATTTTTTAAACATTACTAGTGCATTGTAAATTGTGAATACTAGACCACATGTAATATTTTACTTTCTGGAACTTACGGAACATTAAAGCAGTTCATTGACAGGCAGCTGATAAATTCAGAATGCATCAGCCTTGGTTTTAGGATATAAAAAGAATGCATTGCAGGTCCATTTAGTATCTCTCCTTTTTAGGAGATGTTTAAAACTTCTCTTTGTTTTAGAGATAAAAATAAAGCCTCTTCTGCATAAGTATGTATTTTAAATGTTTCTTGAGATTAAGAAGAAAATGATACAGATACAATTAGGGGTGAGAACTTAAAAAAAATGCTCGGAGAACTACTTTTTTATTGTTTAATTAATTAAAATGTCAATAATGTTTAAATAATAATGTTATAATTAAATCATATTAAGATTTGGGCTTCTTCTAAGGGCTTTCCTAGTCTTATAGACTATTTCCATGAAATTTGTTAGAGTGAGCGTGGGGAGGACACCTCTGCCTGTCTCACTGGGGCGCAGGCATATGGCGAGTGAGACCTGGAGGCAGATTTTCTGCTCAATCGAACCAGAAAAAAATCTTTCAGTGCTGCAATTGGATGTGGCCTGTGGCATAAATGAGAAAGTGGTATCACTGAATGTCACAATATTGATTACAATTACAAGCTTTAAAGTAATAGCCACGTAAGATGTCTAGAACTCTGTGAACTCTTTGGTGGGAACAGCTCTTGATGAGACCTAGTGATGAAGATGTCAAGAGAGTAAGAGCATTGAAATTAGGGAGTACACTTATGGGCAGGGTTTGACAAATGGATTTTGAAGTAGTCCAGTATTAACTATGGCAGAATATGGGCAATTATTCGTTGGGCAGAAGAAAGGGAAGAGGGAAAGAGAAAGAAGGATGTCATTATTGATTCCTTTCACCTTGTGGAGGGATGTAAAGAGCTGCTTGACGTTGGTCTTGGAAGAAAATTCAGTAAACTTCAGGTGAAAGGCAAGTGTTTTTCATACATTTGTAGTGTGGAGGGACAAAGAACCGTATTACGAATATGGAAGTCTTTGAAGCCTTGATTTTCTGACTGATGCAGAAACTTCGTGTTTAAAATACTGTTTCTGTGATGGAGTTAATCTCAATATAAAGTTTTGTCAGTGATAATTCAGTAATTAAATAGAAATGGGGAGGAAAATCAACAGTGGTTAAGAATTAGAGACTTAAGACTATTTCTTAGGACATGTGTAATACTTTCATATACCTTGATCTCACTGGTTATTTAGGTAGTTAGAACTTTACACCACAGATTGTACACGTTGCAGTGCAAGCTGCATTCGAAATGGAGAACGGCCCAAGAGCGCACAAGAACAGTTTTTAAACGCAGTTTTAGTGGAGCATGAAGTCTTAGAGCAGCAAAAGCTTCTGCCGTCCTGCCAAAACCGTTATAAAAAGAGCATTTCTGAGAGCAGCCTCCTGCAAGAGTCAGCAGCACTGTGGCCTGGGGGCGCCCTGTGGGTTGAGCTTTGCAGCTTGACTGGAGATCATGGGGAGCATGAATCCACGCTGCTGAAAATCAGTGTAGATCTCATCACTGCTCCTATGTACGTGTACACAGGACCCCAATGCCTCGTCTCATTTTGGTAGCGAGGCGAGTGTTGGAGTATGCTGTTCGCAGTGTCTCTTGGTACTGAATAACAAAGATAATCCCAGTGGTCTCTCGGAGAATAATTTTTGTAGTTTCAGCAGCATGTTTTTTTGTTATTGACAGTTGCTAGAAGCAGCTTATTAAACTGCCAGACAATTGGCATGCTCTGCAAACTCGGCACTCGCTGCCCTGAATCTCAAAAGCCGGCGCTGCCTCTTCCCCTTTGCTAGCGCGTGAGGCCGGGCCTGGTGGGGCTGCTGCCGCCAGGCCGCTCGCAGCGGCCTCCTGCCCGACCCCTGAGCACAGCGGCCGTTTCTCCGGCTGCCGTTATCCGTGTTGTGCCAAGCGTGCTCCAGCGGCTCCCGTGTGGGTGCTGAGGGTGTGCAGCGAGGCCGCTGCCCGCGGCTCGGCAGGCCCTGCGGCCTGCGCCACACGCAGCGACGCCGCCTCGAGCTGGGCACTGCCCTCCCTCCTCTGCGCTCGCTTTGTGTCCGGCCCTTCCCTCCTGTGTCCTGCGGCTGTAAAGAGCAAGACGGGATGAGTGCTGGGGCTGCCGCTGCTTTGCTGCGGGGAGGGAGTTAGTCGAGGAGCGCCCTCATGGCTGTGTTTTGTACAGGCACAAGAGCAAAAACTCCCCTCCTGTTCGTGGCCGGTACTGAAATTTCTTAGTCTTCCGTGCAGTTTATGTGCAGTCTTTGGCAGGTTGTGCGCAGTCACGTTGCATTATTTCCTCGGCTCTGTTTTGCTCTCCTCCCTGCTGGGTTTCTCTGGAAGTGTTTTTGGCTCCTGGCTCTGCCTGCTGACATGGCGCTTTGCTTTGGTTGCGACCACGGTGATCCTCTCAGAAAGCTGTTTTCAATGACTGTGCAAGCAAGCAGAGACACCATGTAAAACTCTGCATTAACTTTCTGAATTAGAAAAAGAAAAAAAAAAAGCTTTTTCTGCTCCTGATACTTGCTTCTTATTGTAAGGGAAAACAAACAAGTTACAGCTTTTAGTTTTGGACAGCTTTTTTTGCACTCTTCCACTTGCAGTATAAAATACTTGAATCACTCTTCTGTCTGGTACTAACTCTCTAACTTTTCGGTGATTTTTGACCAATGTTTCTCTTGTCTCCAGAGCGTAGTGTACAGCCCCAGCAAGGATTCAAAGCAAGGATCCAAAAAAGTACAATTTGTTTTGTACTGCGTTTCAGTAAAAATATTTCACAACAAATATCAAAATGTTCTGTTCTCTCAGAATTTTTTTTCCCTTTTGCTTTCTATATAAGCACAACTAGCTTAAACAACCTATTCTGTCAAAAAATGGTTCTGCCAGAGTTTTTCCAACAGTTTCTATTTCCAATTCAGCTTTTTCAGTTCTTTCTAAAAATTCCTGTTGGCGTCCTTGTTCTCCTCTGAAGCTAACGATGCAGTGTAACTGTGCGTGAGGAACATGTGTGCTTTCAGTCTTGTGGTTTTCACCAGTGTTCCCCTTCCTGTCCTTCCCTTCGCATTCAAATCATTTCTCTCCCTGCTTAATTTCTGTGCCTAGTAACACAGTGGTCACCACGTTGCCTTCAATTCAGCGCATGGCTTCAAATTAAAGTCCTTTTTCATTGCTATGTAGGAATGGTTCATGTTTGAAGGAGAGAGAAACTTCAGATTATGTAATGGCTAAATTCAAATAGGTCTCAAATATGTATGTTAATGAGGTTGTGGTTTGTGTATAGACTGAATTTGGACAGGTTTCTGCAAGGACAGCAGGGTCATCTGGAAGCACCAGTCTTCTCTGGCATGTTGACACTCTGCATCAGATAGCACTGATTTTCACGTTTTGAAAATGAGAAATCCTTCTGAAAACTTCTGAGTAGTTCTTCATTTATCTAAAAGCCTATAGGTATTATTCTCTCCCCTATATATGCAGCTAACTAACTGTAATCATTTCTATTGATGTTTTTGTTTATCTGGTAGAAAAGAGTGGTGGAACAGCTTCGGAAGAATTTGATAGTGAAGCAGGAACAGCCAGACAGTAAGTTTCAAATACAGCCATTGGCACAGTCAGAAAACAAATTACAGACACCACAGCCACAACCACTACAACAGCTACAGCAACATCACCATCAACAGCAGCAACAGTCTACTGCACCCTCTCCAAACGTGATTGGATCACAGGTAAATATTCTGAGAACGTTTCTGTTCTCTGCAACATTTTTTTTTTCTTACTGAAGGTAAAGTTTAAAACTTAATGTTTAAAAGTTTCATCAGAATCTCGAAGAAAAGGAGGGTGGAAGTATCCCCTTTGGCAATATCACCTTCCTTTTCTGTAGGTGCAAGAATGTTTGCCTGCCCCTACCCAATAGGTCTCAAGAATCAGTGAAGATTTTAAATGTGTTATATGAGGTGTATGATTAAAATAATTTATTTATAGAACACTGACAGTGCCCACTGTATCTGTGAACAAAAATGTAAGAAAGTGATTCTGTGTTTTGTTGGGAGTTATCAG
>JAVCKT010003523.1:10513-21638 GCA_032273925.1 Rhynchotus rufescens | reverse complement strand
TATTTGTGTCAACAGCACGCTTAACTTCATAAGCCTGTGGCTTGACAAAAAAAATGTCTGCATCAGTTTTGAGGTCAGCTAAACTGCTGCATCCAGAAACCATCCTCACAGACGCATAAATATTCCAATATTATTAACCCAAAGTCAGACACATCCCCTACAATGTTTGAATGTTATTTTTCAAACTCAAAATTTTATATATCTCTAAAGCCAAATAAGGTGGAAAGGAGAAATGTTTTTAAATACTTTCATATTTCATCACAGCAGATAGTTTTTAACCATGCCCTCTTTTCCAGGTTTACCTAATTCCCAAACATTTACCCTTCCTTCAGCTCAACTTTCCTTAGGCCACTTCTGCCTAAAAGTGATATTCTTTAAGGGAGGGAGAAGACTGGGGGAGGGAGAACAAGAAATGAATAATTCAACAAAACACAGTTGTTCTTATAAAGAAAAGCAAAATAAACTTTCTTAACTTACTTTCTATTTTAAAACACTTGCCATAATTTTCACTGTAACCAGTTTTAGGCTCTTTCTTTAAGGCCAGGTTTTCAAAGTTAACATCAGCAACCTGAAAAGCACAGTCCTTTTTGGAAAAATGTTTTGATTTAATAGGTGATAATTTATTAGTTACATCTTGAATGTACGTAACCAAAAGCTTCCTTACATATACTGGTGCACCATAAAAGACGTTCTGCACTTGGACCAACAGCTAGTCAGGAGAAGTACGTTTGTTTTCCAGGAGTTTATGGGCTGTGCCAGCCAAATTGCTCTGGGTTGTTAAGTTTGGTGAAAGAAAACAAGGTCGAAGCTGAATCCCCCAGCAGCTGGAGCACAGGTAGTAGGTCAGGCCTATCCGGCACTCCTGCTCTTCCCTACGAGCTCCCGTGACCACCCTTCCTCTCAGGATCCTGGAATTTGTGCCTTGCATCCAGCTCCCAGCGCCCGCCTAAACTGCCCCCTGCCTCGCACCCTTCCCTGCAGCCGTCCCGAGGCTTCTGCGAGCTCTGGCCACGCTGCTCCATCAAGTCCACCGCGTGGGCAGTCCAACTGCCACCCGAGATCTCTTCTTCCTTCCAGCTGGGCTCTCATTGCTTGCTTTTGTTTTTATTTTATTTTAAATTTTCCTCCTTCCAGGAATGAAGATCCCGCTTTTGAGCTCCTGCCACCCCAATCTCACCTTTTAGCTCCCTGAGTCACATCTTACCTTTTCCTTGGGTGACTTGCTCTTTACTCTCTATTCTTGTCACGAATCCGTAATCCTCCACCACCAATACTCGTCCTTACCCCTTTCCTTGCAAACATCCCTGCTTCCTCACAGGGCCATTTACTTCTGTTTCCTCTTCAGTCTCTGCTCTGTCTGAATCTCATTTCCACTCTTGTCTCACCGCCGCCTCAGCCCTAATGTCCCACTCTATTTTTCACAGCGCTGCTTTCAAAACCCGACTTTGCTTTCCTGAGCTATTCCTGGTCCTTGCTTTGCCACTCTTCAAATATCTCCCCTAAGGCTCTCCCCTTTCTTTTAGGGCACAGATCAGTTTCTTCACACAGGCAAGATATCTTACAGTTATGACATACATAAACAGTAGCACGTAGAAATAGGAGCCTCTTCTGCCTGCAGCCCGGTTCTGTCTCCAAGCTCCACTCCACTCCAAGCATGATTTTCCAGTGCTCCCACCTACATATTAACCGGTGCTCAGTAATATCTGGAACATTCCCTACAGCCGCTGGAAGAGATCACAAAAGGCATCCAAAGTTACACATCACCACACAGGGAGATATGGCAGCACTTCAGGCTTCTTTTACTCCATGGACACAGTCTGCACATCGTTACAGAGAAATTTAACCAGTAGAAAACAGACCACTTACAGTTAATTGCACGTTCTGTCTCCTCAATCTATATGGCCTGATATACGTTCCCACTGCAATAGGAATGCTAGTCTCTGAGATTCAAGTCCTGTATTTAAGTTTAAAGACCCTATGCCATAAATCTAAGAGTCTGGTGGATGAAGAGTCAGATGCAAGGCAAGAGATAGGCTATATGTCAAGTTAACACTGCAGTGAAGACAAGCTCTCAGATTTCATTTCTTTTGGCCAAAAGCACAGATTCAAACTTTATGGAGAAAATAATTTAAGATGATAAAAGGTCAATAAATGCAAACAGTATTCTACTTGGCAGTGTTACTTACATGAAGAATTTTCTCTGTTTTTCTTGTTCAACTCGCAGCAACTCACAGCTTAATACATTACTTTATGTCTTAATGTATACCAGGAAAACACAGGATATGCAAAGCGTCCAAGTTAATGTTGGTGTTGGAAACTTAATGTTTGCATTTCCTGGATTTTGCAATTTTAACTAGGTGAACAATACTGCATTGATTCTGTTCTGGCTTTTGCTACAAATACCAAAGCATTTCTCCTTATTTTGTCTGAAACTGTATAAATGACAGCTAAGCGGTTTGATAGTTAAATTTGGCACTTTTAATTACTCATACTGGACTCTCCAACTTATATATTGCACAGACTATTAGTCATTCACGAGGGTAACGTTATGCAAAATAGTCAGCATAGCTGCTCTAACAATTAGAACTACTAATAAAGAAACATGTTTTAAATCTGATATTTTGAAAATTGAAGCACAGAAGTGGAGAGGATGCACTTCCTGCACTTGAGGATGAAGCAATGGAAAACATTTTAAAGCAAAAAACCTTAAGTGGTGTCACTGAAGATCGCCATACAGCGTTGAGAAAGGCACGGCCAGAACACCCACTGCGAACGCCACAGGCCTCCTCACGTGCCTACAAGAGGGGGGAACGGGCCACAGCTCTATCGTCCCTCTAAATTCAAAACCTAAGACAGCTAAAAACTCCCAATTCACCTTAAGGGCAGCTCCTTGAGGAACTGCATACATGGTAGAAAAATCACAGCTACCGTGAAGTGACTGGTCTCTCATTTTGAAGTGTGTCTCCTTGTGTTAACACCTTTGAGGAGGTAAGATAGGGAAGTGAAGAGTGACTGATGTTCAATGTCACTTCGTATCTGTTTCAATAGGTATTTTAATGGCACAACACTGACAAACGTCATTTCAATACTTTTTTTTTTTTAATATCATCCCGCATTCTGAATATTAGGAGAATGTGCAAATCTATGTTGTAGTCTATGTTCTTGGGATCAGTTTAGCAGGAAGGAATCCGACCCCCGGTACTTGCTCCATTCTCCACATTTGCTCCTCCCAAAGAAGCGTCAGAGAGTTGATTTGTGCTGCTAGTTTGTGCCGAGCACCTTGAGCACTGCTCCCTTGTGCAGCAACACCCACAGCTTGGCAGGGACGGCCAAAGCTGCCCCCCACAACCACTGACTGACTCCTCGGCATCAGGGCAAGTTCTGAGTCGCCGCTTCTCCTTATTTGTGGAGTTTGGTAGTGGAGATTCAAACCAATGCCTATTAAGATGGCATATCTAACACACAGAGGCAGTAGCAAGGAGTCTGCTCCTTGGAGACAGCAAGCAAGGTGTATATACACATAAGCACACACATACCTACACACATATATACACACACATATATATACATAGTATATAACAGCAGTAATTTCCTTCTGGCTCCCAGACACTTTAGCATGAGCACACGCTGAACAAGGACAGCAGCCTGCAGATGGTAACTCTACAGGTATCACAGAACACTCTGCCCCAAGAGCCCTTACCATGCATTTCGTGGAAGGGCTTGATTTTGGCAGTAGAAAGCCAGCGCCAAGGTCTTCCAAACCCAGCTGCAGAGCTCCGGGCACTTCCAAGAGAGCCAGGAACTGCTCTCCCTGCCAAGGGGATTAAGTAGTTGCTTTTGTTTCCTTCTGGACCGTTTTGCCATTTGCTAAGGTCTTAACGCCTTGCACTCAGTTAGCAAAGGCAACTAAGGTGGTGGGTTGGGGGGATGCTTCTTTTGGAGGGGGGAAGGACCAAGGGAATAATTTGGGGGATTCTGCACTGGGTCCAAAGACCTTCTTGGAGCTTAACAAATGATCTTTTTTTTCCTGTAACTCTTGAGATATGAAGCAATGTGCATATAGCACACTTCTACAGGACACGGTATTCTTGGAGATGGAGCCTTCCATCACAGGACACGCTATGTACAATTCCCTCAGCATTTGGACCAATGAGGCCTCCCTTATACCAGTGACAATGTGAAATGCTCAATTTTGAAGCCTGTTGCTCTCAGCAGGAATTTTGCTACCTTCTCCAGCTCTTGCTTACGCAATTCTCAAAATTAGTCTAAAAGGAGGATGTAAAAGCAAAATATTTTGACATAAAGTCATCAAAGTCATTATTCTGAACCAAACTTGATAGTTCACCAAAGATCTAACTGAATTCATGAACAGAACCTTAAGAAGTTCAAGTCATGACCATGAAAATGTCCCTGGCTTCAGGTCAACTTTATTTCTTGCACCATGGGCACCTGCAAGGTGATCTTAAGCAGAAATACCCTTTCCCTTCTATTCCTATCCAGAAGGATAGTTTAGTTTCTTACAACGTCTTCTGTTCACAATCTGAACAGATAAACTAAATCAGAGTTTACCAAACCAGTGAGGGTGACAGAGCCCTGGAACAGGCTGCCCAGAGAGGTTGTGGAGTCTCCTTCTCTGGAAATCTTCCAAACCCGCTTGGACGCAGCCCTGTGCCACGTGCTCTAGGTGACCTTGCGTGTGTAGGGGTTGGACTAGATGACCTCTGAGGTCCCTTCCAACCTTGGGCATTCTATGATTCTATGAAAATACCAGTGCAGGCCCTGGGACACTCCCCGACTCCATTGCCACAGATTTGCCTCCTTGTGCACAGCAGAAAACGTCACCACGGAAATCCCCAGCAAGGCAATCTGGGCGACACACCATCAGCTCCTCGGCCTGCAGGAGGGCACTTCCCAAGGCTGGAACGAGCCTGCACTTTCCCTCCTACAGAAACGCCCTCTGATAAAGAACAGGCTAAGTCAACAGACCTCTCCTCGGTGCCACTGTTTCAAGTCAGCCTCCTACTTTAAGGAATGCAGCACAAGAATTCAGATGCTCCCCTACCAGACACGGGCAATTCCAGGCCTGGAAAGTCTCTCTGAAGTTCTGCAGCACAGAGGGGGCTGCGAAAGGAGGGCCAGGAGCCTCCCCTTCCCTACCGCTGCCTGCATGGGCAGCAGGGAGAACCCACAACACGTACACGAAACCCCCTCAGCTCCTGTTTCCCCCTTTCTACACTTAGGATGATTTTTAGGGTTATGCACCAAATCCCCACCAAAGAATTATGTAACTAGCAACAGTTGTGGAAAGCTCACATGAGACTTAAGAGTCTATTCTTAATTTTAGAACAGAGAGCACTGCTTTCAAAATTTGCACCTACATTAGCCATTCACATCATGACCATAATAGCAATGCAACACTAACAAGAGGGAAATCTACTGCTTATAATAATAACACATAATAATATAATATTATAATATTATAATCTATAGATCAAGGCTATAGAATCATCAACGCTAAACTTTTTTAAATTGCTGCTTTTTGTGCAGAGTTCCATAGAACAGCTTAGCAATAAAGTAAAGCACGTAACAGCCATCAGTTTCTTCTAGAACGGAGTATTTTGGTCTACACAAAATTAAGATCAAATTTTCTAAATTGGCTAGTGTCTAATGCCTTTAGGGAAGAGTTCTGCCTATATTTGCATTCATGAAGTAGGCTTGCAGTCTTGGCAGAATCCAAACGCCCAAAGGACCAAAGCAATTTTTATCCAGAATGCCCAGATACCCGAAAAAAAAATCTGCATATGAATATTCAAAAATGAGAAAATTTTAAATATCATAAATCCAGAAAGTTTCCATAAACCTGCAACTTAAACAGTCTTTAACCAGAAGAGGGAGCTCTTGCACTTTCCAAATAAACATTAAGCCAAGAGGTTTTCCTCTCTGGTAACAAGGGAGAGTTCTCATCTCACACCACATGTGTATGTTTGCAGCTGGCTGATTAAAAAGCAAATATATATATAAGAAAATGATTTTTTAAGATATATGCTGTTTTAATTATGCATGAGTAAATATAGATTCAAAAACCTGGTTAAAAATACCACAATTCACCCCTCCCTTTGCCGAAGCAGTGATTTTCCTAGCACGCAAACAGCAGTGCAAAGCCATAGCCACATTGTCTGCAAACTGCTCAACAAATCGAATCACATCCATAAACAATGACACATAATGGGCCTGAAAATCCACGGAATTTCATAACAGAGTAGGAGTGTTCCTCTTAGCTTTCATTTTAAATGGAGGACAGCTACACGCTCGCCAGGAATTACAAGATAAAAGGAACTTGATTTTGATATTTTTAAGAAAGGAAACCAAAGAAGAACAAATTAAAGAATTGCTATTTATTTCTGCAGAATATCTATGGGTTGTACTTCGTTAATCTATTTTTTACACATTTTTTAAAATGACTCAAGTGGGAAGAGGTAGAAATAAAGCAGTCCTCTTCTCCTGCTAAAGAAGATGAACAACAAGAATTACACAGATTCTGTGAACTAGTTCCTTCCTATGCAGGCAATAATTACTCAAAATTGGAGTAAGCCACAAGGAAGTAAAAGGAGTAAAAGGAGTAATATCTTCAAAATACCTTCCTCAGACTTTACCAGATTTGTCACTGCAACACAAATGACATTTTCTAGGTTGAATGAAAATTCATGGAATAGAATGGATTGGGCAGTATTAAAGATCACATTAAAGCGAATTTCTCAGTAATTTCTATTCAAACTATACACACAGAGTGAATTACCCGGTTTGAAATTAATTTAATACACTCTAAATCTGGCAATAATTCGTGTTATGTTTTCACTGAAACCAGTTCATCCATGCAGGACTCTTCCACATTCCTTGCTTTTGCTAAGGAGAACTATTTACTGAAAATGCAGTAGAATTGTGCAAGACTGAACCAATCTTTATTTTGATTTGTAGTAGCCTAGTAAACAAGCAACTAAACAATATGTTCACATGTTCCTACTGAAAATAAATAAATAAAGGGTCAGTTTGTGACAACTTCTCTCTAGAAACTGGAAAAGAGGAATGATATTTAAGATCTAAGATGCAATTTGGGGTGAAGATAAGAAGTTATATAACTCAATCTTCCATAAGCTGGAGCTCCAGGTGAGCACTCACGTCTCCCAGGTCCCATCTCTTTCTGTCTCTTGATCAAGAACTTAATTCTTGGCTGGCGCTCTGGCCCTGGAGCTCATTTTTCCATGGGAGAAGTGGTAAAATTCTGAGTTTCTTCAGTGAAGTTTTTTTCCCATTCCTTTCTGAGGTCTGCACTTCCCACACAACTCTAAGTTTAACCAGAAATCTCAAGCTCAGCATCTTTGTATTCCAGGAGCCAGTTACCCATCCAGCCTCACTTGTAACGTGAAGATTTCAATATTCTTGAACAAATGCTTTCTGCTTGAAAGCAGAACTGATATGCAGTAGAATCACTCATCAGTGATGAAGCCAGTCTAACTGTAACAGTCTTTTCTACAAAATCTGAAAATTTGGCCTCCTGATAGGAAAAGGATGCTTAGATTTTTCCCATTGCATCTGCTCTGATTTTCAACTAGGGTGGTAAAGGAGCGGGGAAGAAATGCAGTAAGGATAAAAAGCTGCCAAGTTTCCCATCATTGGCAGTTTTTTCAGTATACTATTGCAATTACGAAGCCCAAATTTCATACAGTCTCATAACTAATCTTCTATCACTCATCAGAAAGCTTCAGATTTGAGAAAAATATTACGAAGTAACTCTGCTTTTCATGGTATACTATGTGCTAAAATACCACTATCATAGCCCATGTCATGATTATAGCTTGCTGACAAGGTCTTGACACATAACATCATTTTCACAAATATTGCAACTGTTGTTCTTAACATTAGAAACTAATTTAAACATTAAAGTTAATTCCCTAAGAGTTATTAAGTGGATACCAGAGGATATTTCCTCATTATGCAGCCCAGCAGTCTGAAATAAAGGGAACAGCCCTTCTGAGCAGAAAGCAACGCAGCCACCATCAGCAAGCCAGCGGGAAGGAAATGGAAATACAGACGCACCCTAGGCACCTGGAAAGGGATTTCTGGGGTACTCTGCAACCCTTCACCCAGCGTCCCAAAGCAAAAATGGGATGCCCTACAGACATGGGATTTTTACTGGATAGTTTTGACCCGAACTTTAGAGATTCACTTATTTTTCTCTTCATTCAAATGATGAAGTATATGGAAAAGAAATGTTATTTTCTTTTGAAATAGCTCATTTTAAAATAGCTTACTAGCCAAGATATTCTTGAAAACCAGAGTTTTGTTTCTTATCAGTCAGTCTGATCTCCCATGCCTGCTCTGGTACCCTGTCCTTCCTTCCTTTCCACCCATAGCTGGGAAAGCAAGAGGAGCAGGAAAGAGAAAGTGGAAAATTCTGTTTTCATAGTTTTTCCCATCGTTCTTCAAAGAGAAAGAAAAAGGAACCATCATTTGTCAACCTATAGATACAAGCCCTAACTTACTAAGTAATAACTTTTTAAGAATATTATTTCACACTTAAACCAAGACAGGCAGAGTGCGTACACAAAGTAAGATGAAATATAAACATAGAGAAAAGAAAGTTAATAGTATTAAAAAAAAAATAAAGGTAAGAGGTACAGGTGGAAGCATGAAAACGATCGAAGTGGGGCTGGTGAAGACGAGCGGAGCGCCGCTGTGCTTGGCGCTGGTCACACGCTAAGGGGGCGCGGGAGGAGGGCAGGGCGCCTCCGAGGGGCAGCCGGTGCCGGAGCAGCCCAGGGAGGGCCCTGGCAGCCAAGGAAGGCAGGAGGTTGGCAGCAACAGGCCACGGGGGGCGATGGCAGATCCATGGGTGACACCCGGCGCGCGGCGGGGAACGGGGCGCAACGCCACGTTGCTGCAGGCCAGAGGCCAAGGCGGCGCCTTCCTCTCTGGGACTGTTTCCGTGGCCTACTTTATTTATTTCGTCTTCTCTTCTGAGCCCAAACAAACCCTCCCTCGCCTGTGGGTTTGCGCCAGGCTGCGGGAGCAAGTCTGTGCAAGGGGGAAGTGGGAAAGCATGATGGCAAGGGAAAAAAAATGCCCTGCGCCTTGCTGAGAGCCAAGGGAAGTGCTGAAAACGGGAGGACACCTGCAATCACGCAACTGGCCGTGAGGCTTCTTCACAGCTTTGCTAAGGGCACCTGCAGCATCCAAGAGCCTCGGCATAAAGCCTGGGCTATAAATCAAATACAGCTCCTTGCATAAACCCAGCAAGTGCCTCTCGAAACAAGCTCTGTGCTCCGCCCCGGCAGCGCTCTGGGAGGCTGCCCCAGCACTGCGCCCCACGGGCCCGCCTGAGCTCCCCATTTCTTCTCCTAACGCAGCGAGGGGCCAGCTGAGCCTCCTGCCATCCTCAATCTGTATTACTCTGTACTCACACAGCCCTTCACATTGATATATGGCACAGTTTATTTATTTACTTTTTTATTTATAGGCAGTTTAATGTTTTACACAGTTTTAAATGAAATACGCATTTTTAAATTAAATATGCAATTTTTAATATGCAATTTTAATGCAGTTTAAACACAGCATGTTTATTTATATGCAGTGATTTGATCACCTTTCAGTCTTGGAGTTGTTGAGCTAAATAAGCCAACCTCTCAGTCTCCCATTCCAGTAATTTCCCATTTGCACCTAATCTTTCCTGCAGTCTCACTCGTACCTGCTGTGGCCACAACAGTTTCTCCTGAGCAGCAGGTCAGGAACTCCAACTCAAGAACAGCCATTCAGTAAAATCTCACCCAAGGTCTCGCTGCCATCACCTAGAAACTCGACATTTCCTCAGGTCACCTAGAAGGGTTCGGCCGCGGAGGCAGGACCACAGCTCAGTCCTCCCCTCCAGGAGCTCAGTGCCATTGGGACGCACCCGACCCCTCCTTTCTTGCAGGAATCTGCTGCAATAACTGCAGGTCTCCCAACTAAGTGAGATCGGGCATCTGTTGAAATAGTATATTGTGCCATTTAAGAGCATCAAGTCATTTATACCAAAAAACAAAACAAACAAAAAAATTAAACTGTAAGTGCAAATCTTAAAACTGCCCGAGTTTATAGGTATGTTTATGGCACTCTTTTAAATGTGGTTGTGAAGAAACAGAGTCTTCTACAGTGCTCAGACTGAAAATGCAGAGTTTGCCCCAACACACCATTATCACCCTGTTAACCCAACACGCCATGCACAGACCCTGGCCCTCCAGCAGCAAGAGCTGCTCTTTGCCACCACCAGCACCTTGCAGTGACTGGGGGGCACGACACTGACAGCACGAAAACTGGCACTACCAGACCTGCTGCAGATCCCTAAAGACCTTCTAAGCTCATTGATATTTGGCAGGCCATGAATATAGACCTAGCTTAACAGAAAGAATGGAAATACAGCGCTATCTGAAGTGGAAAGAAAAAAATTCCCTGAGTTGCTGCTGAACTATACACAGATATTCCAAAATTTGCTTGGAGTTTACACAGAGGTGTGCACCGCTCTCCTTGGACTGAAAAGGCCAATCTTTTCAAACTGAACTTATATGGGGAAAAATAGTGTCTTCTCTTTATTTCCAATTTTCTGTAGGACTGTTCTGCTCAACAATCAAAAGGAAGAACAGAGATTGCACAAATCAGTGTGAACACTAGAGGCAGGGGAAGATCTGCATCCAGGTTTCTTTCCATGCTGTAAATCTGCAATCTTACTTGTTAGCACATGATGTTCTCCCAGTTTTCAAAAAACTGCATGTCTCCTTTGCAAGATCATATCGGAAAATGAAGGCATGAACAACCAGAAAGTCACATGCAAAATTGTGAAAGGAGCAAAAAAGCAAGGTGAAACTTGCTGTCCTATTAATCTGCAGTTGGGCACTGGGAGGAAGCCAAGTTAGTTAAACCAAACACACAAACAAGTTAATGATGGCCTGAGGGAGCAACATGGCACTTGCACACCGAAGGAAACACCATGTAAGAAAATACTAAGAACTCACATGTATTCCAGGGGCCTCTGCTATTATTTCAAAAGCTATTTAATTAAAAAAAAAAAAAAAAAAAAAAAAGGGGGGGGGGGGGA
>JAVCKT010003523.1:0-10503 GCA_032273925.1 Rhynchotus rufescens | reverse complement strand
ACCCCCGGGGTGCGGGGGAAGGAAGAATGAAGGAAGAATCTTGTAATAAATTAAGATTAGTATCAAGAGACTTAGCCTTCCTTGAACAATCCTATTGCAATAATCACCTTGATATCACAGGATCTGTGATAAAAATCACAGCAGAAACTGCAAAGAAGAAAATGACAAAGTGGCTTAAGTGCATTTGGAATGTTCCATCATATCCATCATTTTGCCCAAGAAAAGATCTCCAGAAAATATCAGACACAGACTTACTACGAGCCTTTTTGCTTCCTGCTGCTTCCTTGATCTATACTCACACGCTCCAGTGCATCCTGTATTGCGGTTTGAGGCGACAGCAGAAGGCCAGCAGAGCTGCATCCAATATTCAGAGCTCAGTTATTCCGACTGGACCATCTCCGTGCTCAGCGGGTGCCTCTGCAGAGCAGCCCGTTCCCACTCAGCCCAAGGCGAATCCCAACATCGCCTCGCACTGAGCAGAGGCTCCTCCAGAACAGCCGGGATTCCTGTCCACGCTTTGTTGTGGGACACTCTCAAGTACCCTCAAAAACAGCTCATCTTTTCACACCAAATAATCAGCTGTATAAAACAGATCTGATTACTCATTTGAAAGGTCTCTCTGTTCTCTCACTTTTTCTTTCCCTCTTTCATGTTTTGACTATAATTTTCTTCAGTATCCTAGAAACAGCTGTGCCGATCTTCATGCACTTCATGTCATTCAAGCAATTACACAAAACCCCAGCCCTTCACAGAAGCACCACCAAGCCCGAGGCTGCTCAGCGCGTGGACGGCGCAGGTCAAACCTTCCTCTCCCGCTGTACCAAGCTCCCCAGAGCTTTCCCAAGGTTTTCAGCTGCACGGTTGTACCTGATTGTAGGGAAACAGGCTGCAGTGGAGCACAGCCAGTTCACTCACCACAAATGAGTGGTGGCACCGCTGTCCCATCCCATCCCGGGATGGGATCTGCTTGGAGCATGGAAGACTCCACGTATGGCTGTAGTGGACGGTAAGTGTCCGCCCTGCCGGTGCAGGCCTCCCAGCAGTGAACGCCTTGGCAACCCCCAGCACTAACCCACATCCTCCCCACGCTGCTGGTGAAGGCCTGACACAACCCTTCCTGCTCTCTTTTAGGACATGAATAATTAAAAAAAAAAAAAAAAAAAAAAAAAAAAAAAAAAAAAAACTTTTAATACCGAAGCCAGACTGAAGGTCCGGCTTGTCCAGAATCCGTCTTCAGAGCAGGCTGCCTAAGGCCGGGGGAAAGGCTCAGGACACACTGAGCTTTACAGCCCAAGGAGCCCCTCTTTGCTGTCCCGATGCCCCGAGGTCCAGCCCGGGGCCCCGCGGCTCCTGCCTGGGATGCAGACGGGCTCTGCGCCGGCACCCGCAGCGGCTGCGGATCGCTGAGCTCCTTGCTAAGCCTGTTTCTGCTCTCAACTCTTCTCAAAGTCTGGACTTTTCACAAACCTGTGAAACTAAGTTCTAAAACTCATGCCGAGCATAAAGCATTTCTTTTTGCTTAAGGTTTAAGTTCTAAAAAAAAGCAAATAAATAACTTCCCATTGATTTCCCCCCACCATTTATAATTCTCTTCTGCATCTTCTTTCAAACACCTCTTTCCAAACAACAATCATTCTTTTTTATTGTTTTGTTCAACAGGGAAGCCATTCCTTCTCTCTCATGTCCCCTATGACAGCTTTCTTCTAAATCTACTACTTGCTATTGGAGGGTGAAGTTTTCATTTTATTTATACTGTCTAAATACTCCAGGAGAGTTCAGTCAGTGTCAGAAAACGTTCCAGCATCCACAAACACAGGGTGTAGAATACTATTTTGTGGAAGATTTTAGACATAGCCCCTGGATTTTCGCCTTCCTCTCCATACAGAAGCCTGGAAAGTTCCCAGCAGTTCAGCACTAAGCAGGAGTCAGGGCCCAGTCCCGCCTCTACAAAAATCTGGGTCACAAAATTCAACACACATCACATCATATGGCGTGCACCGGGTGAGGGAACGGGGGCACGCGCTCCAGTTTCGAGCCCAAGATGCTGCCTCTCATTTGTCTTTCTTGACAAGGAAAAGAAAAGAATCCACAACCTCATCACCCGATTGCAGCTACTCCTCGTGGTCCCCAACTCTTCATTATTTTGTAGAACAAAGCTAGTACTTGTCACAACAACAGCAAGGGGAGGTCAGGTTTACATTCGCCACCCTTTTGTTCATAGTATAATTCAAAAACGGGCTTTGATGTGCAATGAAATGAGTGTTTGGAAAGCTAAACACACACGCATGGACACAAGATTCTGCCATGCTCATCCTGGACAAAGGGAAGCATTTGCAGCTAGGGGAAAGATGATATTATGGTGCAACCTACATCTGAAGGCAGTCGCTGTGAGCTCAGCTCCGTGGGGTGAATAGCGACACTCGGGCTGCCACAGCCAGTCATCAGCTGTGAAATAAGCATATAATGAAATAATATTTTGATATAATATTTAAACATAGATGGAGAGGCTGTGTTTTCCCTGGCATATCTCCTCTCTAATACAGCAGACAAGGTTAGAGCTCGTGAGCACTCCAGCTCATTTATTATGACAAGTCATGGTTCTAGAGTATTTTTTTATTCATTTCCTATCAAGCAAATCCTTATTTGGAAACAAATGAAGCTCTGGGCAACCTAATACCTTTCTAAGTAACCTGAAACAAAACAGTTACCACTTTGATACATTCTCTAGGATGTTCCTGCTGAAGAACAGTTTTCCTTTGAGCAAATACCACGTTAATACGCACATGCACAAAAGCACAGCTCTCCATCACATAATAAAGTCCTCCAAATTCAACACCTCCTTGAGCTAGTCATTACAAAGCTACAGAGCTCAAACACATGCTAACTGATCTAGAAATGAATACAGTACTGATGAAGGTGCCGAGGAGCACGTTTAAGACAGTAAACATCTAGGGCTGGAGAAAGCAAGAGAGGGAGGTTGGCTCTGAGGGGCGCTCATTCCAGGAAGAACGAGCCGGGTGACCGCTGAACAGGAGGCTCAACACGGCCGCTCACTGGAACTTAGCAAATTAACTTGGTCTTGTTGGCTTTGAATTCTATCAACACCCTGACATCGTGAGGCAAAAAATTGTCTCCATTTCTTCCTGTTGAACTGAAAGGTCTCATCACTGCAAGTGTATTTATAGAGGCACAGAAATGTGAATTTTTCACCTTTCCCTAGACACTTCTTTCATCTACCCTACACATTTGCCTAAGCTATACTGGTGACCAGTTCCTCTGTACATTGATATAAGATTATGCACATTAAAAAGGATTATGAACTAGCTAGTTACATAACAGAAAATAGATTGGAAAATCTTTCATTGAATTTCATGTTATGTTTCCCAGACCTTTATATAACCTTTCTAATAAGATGAAACCTTCACTTATGGTAAGATGAAACCTTACTTACGAGAAGAGATGAATGCCACAATAATGCATAAATGAGATTATGGGATCCAAAATATTTTCCGCATTCAGATGCCTAAGAAGCATATCTTATAGCTATTATTATAGGATTTGAAATGACGAAGGCTTAAATATAGCTGTGACGTGATGCTGAATTTGGAAAATATCTTCCTGTTTACAGCTCAAGTCAGACAGAATAATGGTATCATTCAGAGCAGAGCAAGAAAGCTCTGCTATTCCTATAGAAGGAACTGCAGAAACAGTGGCAGAATTACAGCCTCGTTATATTCTTCAAGAAAACAAGTAACATGCTTTTTAACATCTACCAGTTCCCCATAATTTATTTGAAAACTACTAAGTCAGTCTCAAATAAGTGGCAAAAAACAACATACATCTTTTTCTTATACTCAGTGGGTCTCCTCAGGACCCAGATGACATTATTTCCAACACAGATAAAAATACATCCTGCATACAGGTGATAAAATGTATTAAATGAGAGATATTCTTAAAATGCACTTTACCATTGAAATGCGACCAGTAATAAAATTCTTCTAAAACTTTGCAATTCATGCTCACACACTGCAGCACTGAGAATTTACCTGCATGTTTTTGCAACCGACATAATCACACCTTTGACTAGTGACTGTGCATTAGAAAAATTAATTTAAAGCAAGATGGACATGCAGCAAAGGTGATCTTGAGTAAATCTGTTTCCACAAGCTGCACCTACTGAAAAAGAGTGCAAGTATTAGTGGTGGAAAACAGAGCATAGTGGTGGAAAACAGAGCATAAATCATCCAGACTTTCTAAATCATATTGATTTTTGTGCAAATTATTTAATAAAAGAAGATTATTAATATTCTTTTTTGGCTTTTCACTGAGCTCAGTGAAAAGGCAAATAGTGAACAGCGCTTTCTACTTCCCTCAGAATAAACTAGAACCCATTTCCTTCCTACTCTTTCTGAGACCAACTAATGCAATATAGTTATTTTCTACATCTATAGTGACTGAACAACTGAAAAAAAGAGGAACAGGAAGCCTTCTCCCTAAAATAGCCTTAAACTATCCATTTATAATGGTCCAATTCATTAAAAAAAAAAAATCCTAGTGCTGCTATTTTCAGTTAATGATTTATTGGGGAGGATACCATTAGGACTGACACTTAAACAGCAAACCAGGAACAAGTGAGTCACAAACTGAAGCCCACTCTTCTGTGGGGACAAGAAGGACCCTTGTGCTGCCAAATGGAATTTGGGACAGACAGGCTTCCCCTGCTCTATTAATTTCCACGAAAGCAACACACATCCACAAGAACTTGGAAAACAGGGTCCTCTCGCCACTGAACTCGCTGGTTCTCCTCGTCCTCCTCTGAGACGTTCAGGGCAGTTATTAGGAGATGAAGCCCTGGGCACACCAGGGAGCAGAACCAGCTCGTTCCCGATGGCTGAGCTCTCCCCAGACACCTCCCTCCGCTTCCTACTACTTGAAATCCTGTCCTGTTCACATTCCCAGTGCAAGGGAACCGCTGCCCAACTCCTGCAGGATTCCTTGGTTCCGGGCTCCCTGGCCACCAGCCACCACCTTCTTTCCAAAGAGCAGCACACTGCTCATCTCCCCTTCCACATCTTGTTATGAGCAGCAATTGAGAAGATTCCCAGTCATTTCCTTGCCTGCATCCTAATAAGGGTACTAGCATCAGCGCACTCAACACCATTTCCTTCTCCCGATTAGGCATGGAGCTGTATTTAGACAATTTTTTTTTTCTTTTCATATTTTCTCTTCAGAGAAGTTCAGCTGCTTTTCAGCTCTCAATAGTGTATTTGTCCAAAACGGAAGCTTCTTCCAGATTTTCTTAGATCTCAAATAAAACACTTTGAAACCACATTACGGAGAGGCAGGATGCTGAGCAGAAAACACTGACGTGCACTGATCAAGTTACCTTACGTTACTCACAGCAGCACCACTTACAGGCTGGAGATGTCTTTGCTCTTAGTTGCTCCAATACTGCCCCAAAGCAGGAAACTCGGCCACGTTCACAGGTGGAAGCAGCAAGAAGCCTCTGCTCTGCTCTTCTGCTCTGCAGCAAAGGGACAGCCACTGCTGAGCACCCAGCACAAGCCCCGACCTAAGGGCTGCACCGAGGGCTGCTCTCCCTCAGCTGCTGAAACGAAGCCCACCCGCGGGACACAAAGCCCTGCACGTGCTGCTCTAGATGCAAAGGAGAATCCTTCTGCATAAGGAGAAATCCCAGTTCCCAGGAAAAACACTCACCTCCCAGTGAAACACTGACATCCCAGCTTGCTTCTGGTTATTGCTTATGAGGACATGAACTGAATATCAGTACAGGTATACAAGAAGATTTTAGCAAAATGGCAAGTGTTAACATTTTAATAATGCTTTCTGATTTCTAAATAACACTGACTTCCACTTGAAATATTTAAACAGGCAGAAAACTAACCCCCGAATCCAATTTTCTTTCACCAACCCCTTTTTATCCTCAACATTACAGTAACTTAATTCACCCTTAACATTAACAGGTGCTGGTAGAGTTCAGTGCCAGAGAAAGGACAGGACATAAGCATAATATTACATTTGGAAACATGAGTGAAAATTGGCAGAAGCTGCTGTGTTGAGGTATCTAAGATACTGAACATGTGCTTGCAGTGAACTGTGCCAACTATGAAAATTAAACCATTTTAAGGTAAGAAATCCTGCAGGTCAGATGTGTGGCCTGCCCTTATTTCACACTCTAGACAATATTTGGTAAAAAAGTAGCCACGCAATGGTCCCCTACACAGACATTTTTCTTCAGCTTCAGAGCCAGCCTCACAAAGGCACAATCATATTGGAGTTCAAAATACTTTCCATCCTTGTCCTGTATTCCGCTATTCGCTGCCATTCGCAGGAGAAATGACTCCATCCATTGCTGCACACTAAATAAACAACTTCTGAGAATCAGGTTAACTGAACAGATGCCACACTCCCTCAGAGCTGCAAAATGTAATAACTTGGGCACATACCACATACCAAACCTAGGTCTTCTGCCTCTTTCAGTTTATGTCCTTCTGCTATCATCTGACCTATATAAACCATTCCTGATGTGACATTCCATCTTCTCTCCAGGAAGAAGGGATGATTCAATCACCTTTGCATGCCCACTTCATGTCACAGAAAGGCAGGCCATATTTTACCCACATCACAACATTTGTTTCATGACATACAGATTCTGTGAAGTAGTCATTCATGTGTTATGAAAAAGAAACATGTTTTTCACTAAGAAGTCCATAAGATTTAGCAGATCACAATTAACAATAGTTAACAAGATTTGCAAGGTTTTACACAACAAAATTCTTTTTCTTTTAATCAACATATCCAATGAATTCCTAAATTCCTTTTTGTTTTTCTGTATTGAGTAACATTCAAACTGGTCAGGTGCTGTTGAGGTCTACTCAACACTCAAGTGCAACAGAACAAGAAGGGAAGGATTGAGGACACATTCCCAAGGGACACCAAACTGGCCAGGCTGGGGGGTTGCACAGGACTCCCCCATCCTCCCTATGGAGGTTGGCCACGAGGCAGCCAGCAAGGCAGGCTCAGGGATCCAAGGCACTGAGGAACATAAATCTACACACACCACTTCATTTTATCAAAAGCTTTAAAAGTGTCTAAGTGTCTAATAAGTACTGTTCAGAAAAGAAACATTTACATGTAATTGCAGTTTCCAGTTGTTATGTAACAACAAGGTCTGACTTATCTTTGATCATAGACATTGGCAGTAACTCATTAAAAATGCACCAAGCACCTGGGCCCAGATCAGCCACTGATCGGAGATGTGAGCCCAGCCCACACAGAACAAACACAGAAATCCCAAGGGAAGCTCCTGCTCCTGAGGCAATCAGATATCTGCCTGCACGGAGCCATCCGGTAGCACGGCCTGCATTCCTAAAGTGTACACACTGAGTCCCCAATGTTTGAATATCTCTTTCCCCATACCAAGACACTGTGGGGAAAGTGTCTTAAAACATTTTAAAACACAGTATTTTCTATCTGCAAGTTTCTATTAGAGCAGAGCAATAACAAGGAAGCTGCAATTCCCTCCTTTTATCAGCAGCAGCATGAAGCAAAGACCCACCCTTCCCTGGGAACTGGAAAAACCTGCTACGGGGAGGCTGGAAAGCCAGAGTACCTTCACGTTGCTCTGCATTTCAACAACAGGCCTCGAGGGAGGCTGCGAGTTGGCTTGAGCCTAGCGAAAATAAAGCTGAATAAAAAGCAAGGAGTGTATACAAACACATAGAGATAACTATCAAAGAAGAAGAACTACTTAAAAGGAAAAGCCTGGCACAAGGACTGGTTATTACCAACTGACAATGCATATATTTAGGCTAAATATTACAAGAAGGTCTCTCATGCTTAGGAAAGCTTCGTTTTGCAACAGGCTTCTACTGGAAGCAGTGGGGGGAAGGTTCAACTGCTTGTAGGACATAGCTTCATGTATCTGTGACTGCATTGCATAAGGGCTGTAAGTGCATTAAAATAACCTTGATGAATACAAAGGTCCTTTCCCGCTTTGCATTCAAACAAATAGCGTAATTCTGATACAACTCTACCATAAAACCATTTGTCAGGCAACACCAACAAATGATTACACTGGAGAAAGCAGAAGTGGCTATTAACATCCCAGCAGAACACCGACCTGCATGGAAAAAAAAAACTTACAGAGCATCTTTTCAAAAACTCTCCCTGATTCACAGATTCCTCTCTCACCACCCTGCAGCAGCGATTTGCTCCCTCCGCAAAGAGGAGCTGCACAGGCAGCAGGTCTCATTCCGTGACCACAATGGGGCCCGGCAGCTTCTCCAGTCCCGGAGAAGGGCCATCCAGAGTGACCTTCCCAAACAGACCTTGCCCGACATTCCCAGCGGCCCCGACCGGCTGCCGCTCCGGCGCCGCGATGCAGACCCAGCTGCCAACCTCTCTGCTGCTGGAAGCTTCGACCGGCCTCTCCTCCCACCTGACTGAGGGGGAAAACTAACGAGGTCTAAGAGATTAAACAAGAAAACTGCTGCAACCAGGATGGGCTAAGACAACCAGTAAGACAAGACAGGCCCATAGTGATACTGCAGTACCTGGTATAGCAAAAGACCAGTCTTTCAGATCTACATATGCATGCAGCTCTTCACTGTAAGTCCTTCAGCTCTTCACTATATGTTCAGATATGTAGTGAACACATGTTCACTAGCTCTTCTAATAGAGACCATTGCCTCCACCTTGCAAGGCATTCAGGCTTGGATACTGTTCCAGCCTCTCAGTTACAGGCCTTGCCATGGGGGTTTTCACGTCTTTGCTTTACTACTACTGCTGTCTATTTGAGATTGAAGACAAATTGCAAAACATTTTGGGCTGATAAGATCCTTCTGCTCACTCACAGCATCTCTCATCATCACATCATCTCTCCCACTGTTCTTCTAACTGTTACCTACTGAAAAGCAACTATTAGGTGAAAAGTAGGAGAGAGAAGAACATGAGATCTATAGCACAGCACAGGAATCATAGACACAGGATGCACCAAGCACACCTGATCACTGCTTCTCATAGAACACAAGCTTTGAGCACTCAATGAAGTTGGGGAGCAGCAAGGGCCATAGGAAACACTCTACTAAACAGTCCCTGCTGAATTAGCAAAAGTCAAAACTAAAGAGTTCAAAGAAGTCTTAAGGTCCATTTGAGGAACAGGTTCTTTGGTGGCTATTGAATAGAACACCCAGACACCGCCCGAGACAAAGTTTTTACATCAGTCATTTTTAACAGCCAGAGTGCAGGACAAAAACTGCTTTTCAGCAATTACTTATTCTCTTTTCCTAAATATCCTCCACCGGTCACTTCTGAAGAGAGCAACACGGCTCCTATAGCCTCAGCAGAGACCTCCAGTACAGAAGTTTTTCTCAATTAACACACCATTTCACTTGGATTTTACAATCCAAAGGCAAAATCGTTTTCACAGTTGATTTTTGGCCCTATCCCTTGCCAAACCATTATGCCTAGATACACAGAAAAGTTTTGCAGAACAGAATAAAAACTGCACTTGAACAGCAAGCTGACATAAAATTGTATTTTCTTGGGCTTATTATGTTAGTGAAGGAGGAACGTGGTAGCTGCAAGACAGCATTACAGGCTATTTTGAGTTAGTTTATACCACAGTACAGCATTCTCATACCATTTTAGTTCATCTGCTTATACTAGACTACCACGGCTTTTTTAAACTTGTCATCAAAAGAGCAGACCTTTTTATTCACTCCAAGTTTATTCCAGACCCGTGACTGTACAATTCAGATGTGTTTAAAATAAGGATTCTGAAAGAAGATACCACCAAGGACTCCTCACTAGATCGACTAGGCATAAAGGGCATATTTTATTTGATCTACCCTACTAATCCCAGCAAGCTGGTCCTCTGCAGCAGATACAAAGCTCAAATGACTCCTTTCAAGTCCTTCCTGCAGCTCCACCTCCAGCCTCTGATCATTTTCCTTCTGGAAGTGACAACTGGATTTATGCTCCTTGGCCTAGGCAACAGTCTCCTCTTAATCCATGAGCTGATCTCTCTAGTACCAGGAAGCAGGATTACTGATCCCAATTTTAGCTGTATTTCTATCACAAATGGAGAAGAGATATATCAGATATTAGTAAAACAAAGTTCAACTTTACACATTTCACACTGTTTTGACTATTTAGCTATGGAGATTACATAACAAGTGACAAAATTGTGACAGTACATGCATGCATGATGACACGCAGCAGTCTGGCCCAGGAAGAGCTGAAATGCAGGGGAAAAGCTACTTGAGCCACAAGTTTTGATTCCTCTAAATATTATAAAACTGCAAGTTCAGGGATTGTTTGAAGTCACTTCTGCAAAGACTTACGTTAAACTGTCAGACAGTGAGAAAGAACATTTTACAGCACAAGAGTCCTAAAAAAAAAAACACATGAATTCTTCAGAAATCAATGCAACAGGAAAAGCTCTCTATACAAAACCGATTTATCCCACGCTGAATAGAT
>JAVCKT010003522.1:0-15891 GCA_032273925.1 Rhynchotus rufescens | reverse complement strand
TTACCGCTTTCCACAAAAATAATTTTTTTTTTTTTTGTGTTTTTTTTTTTTTTTTTTAGTTAAACAGTCTTTACATTTACCGCTTGGATATCGGAAGCTTATCTACTGAAAAAGACTGCACTTTCTTATAGTCATTATGCACTGGAAAATACAAGTATAATGCAGATTTTTATTTTCTTAAATCTATTTTATACTAATATATAAACAGTGGTGGATGTTTGCTCAGTGTAATAGGCATTATGGTTACCTAAGATACTTTTAATGAAGATAGAAAATTTGAAATTCCTTTGGTTTCAGCAGGAGTTTTGTGTTAATAAAGACGTGACTGTAATGGTTCAGAGTATATTATACAAAACTCTATCTCAAAGGGCAGCGATATTAAATAATGCCTCCCAAAAGCAATCATGAATCTACGGCCTTAATAGGAGAAAATGGTCATTTCTAACATGAGAAAAAACAAGTTGAAGGTGCAGCCTTATTAAGGATCTCCGTATCCCACTTAGGCAAATTGAATAGTCGTCATGAGCTCCACCACCAGGGCGGTCCATTTTCTCCTTGTAGTGCTTGTGAGAGCGACGTGATGCGCTGTGACTTCTGCAGGGTTTAAAGTCCTATTTCTGAAGCTGCCCCAACCGCGATCTCGTGGATCTTCTGCCCCCATTACTCGCACGAAGCCCCCGCAACCTTGTGCGTGTGTTCGGGGGGAGGAGCAGACAGAAAGCGAGAGGCTTCGGCGCAGCGTTCGCGTATACCGGTTAGCGATGTATCCTGACGCCATGCTCAGGCCGCGAGCGCTGAGGAAGGCCCGGCGCCTCGCACAGCCCCGGCGAGGCGGCGCTGCCCGCCGGCCCCGCGGGTGCGCGCCCCGTCCCGCACAGCTCCCGCGCGCGCGCGCCGCGGCCGTTACGGCCGTTACACCCCGCACCCCGCCCCTTCCGCGGCCGCGTTCGCCTTTGTGACGTCAGACATTCGAAGCCAATCCCGCCGCCGGAACGCAAGCGGCTCCCAGCCCGCTGGCCCCGCCTCTCTTGTGCGGCCCGGCCGCGGTCACTGCTTTTTGTCCCTCTTCCCGCGCCGTAGCGGGTGGCCGTTGGCGCGGGCGCGGTCTGCGTCACGCAGTGCGCTCTGTGGGGCCGGGCGGCCCCGGCGCCCGCCATGGACTATCGGGCGGAGGCCATGAGGCACGTCGTCCCGGGGCAGTTTGATGACGCCGACTGCTCCGACGGGTACGAGGCAGGGGAATGGCGGGGGCGGTCCCGGTCCCGGTCCGGTCCCAGTGCTGATCCTGGTCCCGGGGCGGGCAGGCCTGGGCAGCTCGCTCGGTTACTGTGTGGCGCCAACGTGCTGCTGTTTCTCTTGAATTGAATAAGGCCCTTGCCTGTATGCCCAAACTCTTCCCGTTTTGTCAAATAGGCGCCAAGTGCCTGCCGAAAATCTCAGGAGCGTGTGCAAGCGTGGCAAGGAGAGTGGCAAGCGTGATAGAGAGAAATCAAAAGCTCGTATAAGTCAAAAGGGTTCAGTCCTCCGAATTCTTTTTTGTTTTTTTTTTTTTTTTTTTTTTTTTTTTTTTTTTTTTTTTCCCCCATCCTGTGACAGTGTCAGAGTGGTTTGGTTTCAGTGGAGGAGCTGGCTGGCATCATCTAACATCTGTCGGGAGTCACAGGGATCTAAATAGTTGTAAATAGAAAGTGGCACTGAAGCAGTGAATAGGATCATTTAAGTGTAGTCCATCCTTTAAAGATAGTGACATTGTTCTGTATATCCACTTAAAAACAGGTGAACTGACAAATACCTTGATGACTGTAGTGATCATTGGTGGTTTTATAAATGTCTGTGTTTGAAGTGAAGAGAATACAGAAACAGCTGAAGAAGGGGAAGTATTCAAGAACTACCAGTCACATTTGTGTGAAGAGATCAATTCCGAGGATGGAGATGATGATTATGATGAAGGGGAAGATGAAGATGAAGACTGGGACTGGGATGATGAGATGGGAAGACTCATGAAGCGCCCCAATGCTGCCGTTGGATGTAATCCACAGGTAAGTTAAAGGCTATTCTGTAAGCCTCAAGGGTGCCTAAAAATAAGCATAGCTAATCCTAAAGCCATTTTCAGTGTTAATATTATGCTGAGCAGAAATTCAAACGGAGCTTTCTCTTCAGATGACTCCCCTTTGTTTGAGTCTCTTCCTCTGGCACATGCCACACAGAAATGTGCATTGTAGCCAGGACTCCTCTTGATTTTCTTGCTCCAAGTCCTGCTGCTGCCTCCTGCTTGTTACTGTGTTTTGCTTTCTGTTTATAAGGCTTCTTAACTTTTTTATTTTGCTTACCCTCACCTTGGCACTGTTGCTTCCTTTTCATCATTGAGTTTCTGTGTTTTGTTCATCAGAAATATAGTGCCTGCTTATTATACTAAGAATGAAACAAGTGGTGTTTCAGACTAATAGTGGAGGAGGTGAAAGAATGTCTAGGAGGTGAAGGGAGATGCTAGACACAGTTGAGTTTAGGGTGGACACTGTTGGATTAGAAGCATTTGGTTCACTGCAAATTGAAAAGTACAGACTGTCAGAGCTAGTGTCCTTCTTAATCTCAGATAAGAGATTTCCAAGAAAACAGCCTTGGAAACTCTTGTCTATTCATTTCTTTGTGCATTTTTTCCCCTCTAATATTTTCCTTGTTTCTTTTTGCTATTCCTGTTCCTTTTAGGGATAAAAATGTTAATATAAATATGAGAGACTTACAGAATGATTGCTCAACTGAAAATAACCCTGCTATGGGTCTTTTTTATTTTCTTCTCTGCAGTGAAATAAAATCTGATGCTAATCCATATCTGATTCTTCACTCTTTCTACTTTTGTATATATAAAACACTAGGCATAGGCATTTGACCTGACTTTTTCCCATGAAACTATCTGTATTTCAAGGGCTCTTTGGAGGGGGCAAGTTAAATTACAAATCCTTTGTTTCAGGCAAATAGACAGATCCTTAGTTGCAACTCAGCAAAAATGTCTACCCCTACAGACAAGGCTTTAAGGAAATTTGAACATAAAATTAATTTAGGTGAGTATAATTCTGTTGTCTTCTTTTATGATAATAGATACGCGTTCTGTGATTTTATTAGACTAAGTCTGCTTGCTTTAAGTCACAACTTGATGAATGGCATGGCAGTTAACTGTTACCAGGGAGATTGAAAAGAGCTCTTGTACAGTAGCAGTTGCCTGTGCTCTTCATTAATCAGCTCTCATACCTCTTTCAGAGCTGGAGAGGTTTTTTTTTTTTTTTTTTACTGGCCTCTCTGGATCACACAAAATACTTCCCTAGCTTCTAGCTTCTGTGTAGGAGTAAGTTGCCTAGCTTGTGGGAGGATATCATTTCTCTGCTGGAATGGCTTTGCCTGTTCTCAAACTTGCTAAATTTCCTGGTAAACTGCAGGTTCCTGCAGTATTTTTGTGGCAGGTTGTGGCACAAAACTGTTGTGCAACAGTTCTCATGTGTCCTTCTGCTGCAGGTGGAAAGGTCCCTGTGTGCACCTGGGTAGGGTGGTATTTATGATATGGTGGAAACAGCCCTTTTGCTCAACCTAGAGCTTAGATGCAGCACTGGATACTTTATTTCTTACTTATTTGTTTAGAATATTATAAATACTTTGTTCTTTTTCCTTCCTAACTAAGGTCATCTGAAACGAAGGATGAAGGATCTAAAGGGCAGTACTGGAATATATAGCCAAATACAGCAGCTTTTAAACACTTAGCAATTAACAAATACCATTTAAATACACTGGGGGTAGATAATCCTAGAGGCTCTTGCCTTTTTTTGTTTGGAAAAATGACATTGTACTGGGGAAGAAAAAGACAGATAAATTTAACAATAAGCTATTACCCAAGAGGCTATTTCTTTCTCAGCATCTCTGAGTGACATTACATCTTCAGGTCTTTTATGGGACTGTGTCACTGTGTCAGTCATCTGTGTTGTCATTACAGCCCCACTTTGAAGTACAGACAGAGTGGAAAAAATGAAGTTAACTGATGCTTCTATTGTATTTGCTTTAAGTGCCACTGGAGTTTGTTATAAGGAGATTACCTGTGATTGAGCATTGTATTAGAGTGTATTGGCTGACAGCAGAATTGAAGATATAGTTCTGAACATGGGAAGCTTCTTTTTTTTTTTTTTTGCTTTTATTTTCATTTTTTTTACCTGTTTTTCAGATAAGCTGAATTTTGATGATTCCGTTATAAACCGAGTCACAGAGAAGTCTAGACAAAAAGAAGCAGACCTGTGAGTTATGATTGGCTCTCTTTTCACTGACCTAAATTGAACCCAGAGGTCTTTATGAGAGTTCTTATTTACTAACTTGATCCAGAGTTTTAAATAAATTTATTAAGAAAAAATAATCCATAAATATACTATACGTAGTTTAGTATATTTAGTTTACATAGTGAAAGCATTCTGTTTTTAAAACTTTTTATTTTCTGAATCTCTTGCCACATTTTGATCCTCCCAGCTGTTACAGTTGATAGCAGATTTAATTGGTATTGGTGTAGTAATGCAGAAGTTACCTACTGTTAATTCTACTAGCAAAAGGCTATTTTTCTCTACTCCTCTCCTAAACAGAGGTCCTTGAGCAATTGGGCTAGAAAAAAATACTGGAAACCTACTGAAGATTTCCCCCTGATGATTCAGTGAGGAAAGGCTTCCCTATGTCCCTGGCAAGGCTGCAGTTTATAGCTGTAACTTGTTAAGACAGATAGCATTTTGTCATGAGCGAGCATATTTTGTGGGAAGCAAAAAGGTACCTGCAATAGTGAAGAGCACTGATGTTGGATTTTTTTTTTCCTCCTACCTTCAGGAAAAATGTCTGTTTTTGTAAGAATTGAAAGTCTTATTTTTTGAGACCTATAACTTCTCTTTGTAGTAGAATGTTGTCCTTTATTCTGTCAAAATATAGAGCCCATGTGTGGGATTGTATGATTTTATTTTCATTTCTACTAGGTATCGAGTCAAGGATAAGTCGGATAGAGCAACAGTAGAACAGGTAAGTCCTTACCATATCATATATCTGTTCTAATTGGAACCAATAATCTGGAATTTTGGAGCTGGTGGTAAAACTCTCTGGAACTACTGTAGGAACAGGATTTCATCTTGGAATTCTGTTTTTGTTGGTATGCTAAAGAAACTAGAATTCTATTATTAACCTTTTACCAAACTCCAAGAAACAATGCACTATTCTGTGTTTACCTGTTTAGTTTTTTAGTTTGAATTTTGTTTTATTTTCTCGTAGGTAAGACTGAGCTATTGCTTGGCTAGGGCCACACGGTTGCTCTATTTTATTTTATGGTAACTGTACCTTGAGGGAAAGCTTATTAAAATATATGCAGTGTAGGTGTGGATGGATCATTCTCTTACATCCTTACATCTCTCCTCATCCTTCTTCCTTTAGAACTTCAGCTAGTTCTAAAATGCTAAAATCAAAAATAATAATAAAAAAAGTAAAAGAATAGATGAAGCAGTGTTGTAGAATCACAGAATCACAGAATCTTTAAGGTTGGAAGGGACCTCTAGAGATCATCAAGTCCAACCTTCCCGCTCATGCAGGCACTCCTACAGCATGTGGCACAGGGCGGCATCCAGACGGGTTTTGAAGACCTCCAGAGAAGGAGACTCCACAACCTCCCTGGGCAGCCTGTTCCACTGCTCTGTCACCCGCACAGGAAAGAAGTTCCTCCTCACCTGGAGACGGAACTTCCTGTGCTCCAGCTTGTGCCCATTAATCATGATAGAATACTGAATGGCTGCTATTTGAATTGTATTTGATTATTCAAAACAGTCTGATATTGAAGTCCTTTTAATGCAGTACTAAGAGTAGACTATAGAAGTAAGTTTTGCCCTCCTCAAGAGCAATTTTGCTAACTTTTCTGTATTAACCTTGAGGTATTGGATCCAAGAACTCGAATGATTCTCTTCAAGATGCTAACTAGAGGTGTTATATCGGAAATCAATGGCTGCATCAGCACAGGGAAAGAAGTAAGTTGCATTATACTTAACATGTAGTCTTTTTCTCAGCAACCTAGGTAAGCACTTACAGTGCTCAGAGATGCATTGAAATTCTTTGTTCTAGTATTACTTTTTGTGTGTTATTTGACTAGTACGAAGTCATCTTAGGATAAAATGCAGCCTACATTAAATGAAGTTGGTTTTCCTGGCTATGAAAAATTTCTGATAACAATTTAAATTTGACCTCCTTTGTCCATTTGTCCAGAAGTAATCTCCCATTACTTCTGCGTTATAACTGAAACTTTTGGAAACTGTATGTGTACCCACAGTATAAAACAGTGTCTGAAAAACAAACCTCGCCAAATGTTTATTCAGCAAGACAGTCCCCATGCATGTAGATCAGACCCATTCGACACCTCCAAAGAGATGGGAATGCCTGAATGGCATAGCAAAATACTGTTTAAAATGCTATTAAACCTTTGCCTTTTCAAAATTGACATGTTTGTCTACTGTTGCTATCGAGTAATATTGCTGTTAATTAAGGCCAAATCAAGTAAGTTAGTAAGATAGTTTAGACTGCTTGTTCTCTTGGCTGATCTGACTTTTTAGAGTCTTCAGGTGCTGATTTAAAGTGTAATCCTGTGCTGTATGGTGGTGTCACCATGGGACATTTGAGTCATGCTTTAGGGCCTAAATAGATCACAGATCTCAGATTAACCATTCACACAAGGTGTTGTTTCAGTCTCAAAATGTGGATGATGTCAAGTTTTGTTGTGTGCGTTAATACCCTTACCCAGTCTTAGACACCTCCTGTGGGTTGCTGCTAAGAGAGGCAGCTCTCCCTTGTGCACAATTGCGCTGGCTCCGCTGAGTGCCACAGAGGGGCTAAAGTGAAAAAGTTTATCCTCTCTGCCTGACATCCTGGAAAACATCTTGGGCTGGGGGAGGTGGAACAAGAATTTGGATTTACTTTAAAGAACTTTTCCTTTAAATGTTCTTTCTTCCCTTTGTAATCCAATAGGCCAATGTTTATCATGCCAGTACTGCAAATGGAGAAAGCAGAGCAATAAAGATTTACAAAACTTCTATTCTGATGTTTAAAGATCGGGACAAGTATGTGAGTGGTGAATTCAGGTGAGCCGGAGTTCTGCCTGATTTTAATGAAGAGTAAAGTTGGTTTGAATGGTGGTAAAATAATTGTTGCTAATACTGCATATGCTAAGTGGTGTGATTTGTGCTTTTTTTAAAAAAAAGATTTCGTCATGGATATTGCAAAGGCAACCCAAGAAAAATGGTGAAGACGTGGGCTGAAAAAGAAATGAGGAATTTAATAAGGTGATTCTTTCAGTTTTTATTTTAGTATGCAATTTCTGTTCATTTTAGTATTCATTTCTGTTCATTTCTGTTCATTTTAGTATTCATTTCTGTTAATGAAACTCATAGGAGATATCCTTCTGTTGCTAGATACTGGTTCACAATCTTTTGATCTCTGGAGTATTCTAGAAACTGTTTTAAGTTTACCTGTGGAAGGGAGGAGGGAAGGAAAAAGAAAAATAAAGCAATTCTTTTGTCTTACCGTTCATGCTGTTAAGTTCTTCGACATCTGAATTATGAGTTGACTGAGTAGAAAAAAGTGGGGAAAAAGTCAAAAATAGCTGCTGCTGAGTAGCAGCAGTGTGTATTTGTGTGTTAATCTAGGATTAACCTAAGCAATGTAAACATCCATTGTCTAACATAAGGATGCTTAGGAGCAGGGTGGCTGTGTGTGGTTGGCTTTTTTTTTAATCTCTTATTTTTTTTCACAAGCATGAGTATTCTTTGTAAAAGAACTCTTTAGTTCTGTTTTAACTCTCTTCCAATGCTTAAGGCAAGAGCTTCTGTTTTCTAAGGCAAGGCTCTATTGCTATGCAAATAGTGGAGTTGGTTTGTTTTTACTTTTTGTGGTTTTCTTCTTGTTACAGGTTGAATACAGCTGAGATACCTTGCCCAGAGCCAGTTATGCTAAGGAGTCATGTGCTTGTCATGGGCTTTATTGGTAAAGGTGATATGTAAGTATCCTTACACATCCTTACATTATATTTACACTTTACACTATCTTTAGAAAATCAAAATAATTATTAAAAATAAACCAACCATTGAATTTACTATTACTTTAGGCCTCTAAAATTAGCATATTACGCTTACCTGTGTGTGTGACTTGTAAAATACCCAGATCTTTGCCAACTACCACTGCAGAGAGTCTGCCTGATTTTGAAGCCATACCTGTTCTCAAAAGAAGTCCTGAAGTGGTTTAACCAGCGAATATAGATGGAAGGACTTGCTAATAGTATGGGCAGATAACTCTGCATTAGTGTAGGATAGTCCAGTGCCTTAGCTTACTTCAAAAATGGAGCTTCCTGTATCTCTGGCAAGCACGTACCGAGTTTTGCTGCCTGACAGGTTGATTCCTTGCATTTGCTCGAGTCAGTCAGGGTGGGCTTTCCACATACAGACCAGAAGGATCAAGTACTGCAGTAAAAGCATTTCCAGCTGGCATGAGGGGAAAAGTACTCACTCTGTCTTATGTGTGTGGAAATTTCAAGGCCTGCTCCTTTGCTGAAGAATGCTCAGTTGTCTGACTCAAAAGTCCGGGAGTTGTACCTGCAAGTCATCCAGTACATGAGAAGAATGTATCAAGATGCCAGGCTTGTTCATGCAGATCTCAGTGAATTTAACATGCTGTATGTTTTTAAACTTTTTTCTTAATATTTGTTGACACCTCTGTGCATATATTTAAAGTACTAATCTGCTTTTGGGGGAGCAGGGGAGGGCTTTTCAAATTGGCTTTTCAATTTATCTACTTAATTATGTAGCTCTAAACTCAGTTCTGAAAACTCTATAAAGACTAACCTGATAACTGAAACTGTCAACTAATGAAAAATTGAGCAAGATACATATATAGTATGTACATAATTGGATATAAGTATATATTATGTATATAATATATATGCATGCACACAATATTTTTTTCCTCCTCCGCTCTGTGTTCAGCGTTACTTTTTGTGTTTCTTTTAAGTTTACTAATACAGCCTGGGTGGAAGAGGTAAAGGATAGCACCCAAAAAATCCCAAATCTCTCTGGCTCTAGTATGAAATATATGGTGGGGAGGCGGAAAAAAAGGTTAGGTTTGCAGTACAGTTTTTATGTGCCTGGGCTACCTTGGATGTGTGGGCATGGTGGCGTGAGCGCGGCCGTGGCGTCTGCCCGCAGGTACCACGGCGGGGAGGTGCACATCATCGACGTGTCGCAGGCGGTGGAGCACGACCACCCGCACGCGCTGGAGTTCCTGCGCAAGGACTGCGCCAACGTCAACGGTGCGTGCGCTGCCGCTCGGCCCCGGCGCCGAGGGCCGCCTGGTTTGGGAAGGTGAACGGTGTTCTTCCGTGTGGTCTTTCAGCTGTGACGCTTGCCGGCCTGTCCCAGCTCTCCAGCTTGAATCACAGCATCCCCTCTCCTAGCTTCTTGTGGCCTTCTCGGGCAGCTGTCAGCTCAGAAGACTGTGCGTCCTATTTTGCTAGAAATTATGTGACTGAAGTGAGTCACATGGCTGAATTTCATATTTGCAATAGAAAGAGGTTCTCTTGGCTTGCTCTCCTTAATCGCTGCTGACCTTCCAAGTCCAATTCCTCAGCCTCCTCCCTTCCCTTCCTCCCTGCCCTGTTTTCACTGTATAATCCTACTACAGAGACTGGGAAGAAATGCCCAGCCTTATGTTCTCTGCAGAAATGCAGCCTGCAAATGTAATTATTATTGCCTCAGAAAACCTTTTTTGAGCATAGTAGAGAAAATGCTAGTATGTTATTGTGCCCCATGTGTCTTCTAACTGAGGTGGATCGTAATTAGTCTGTACAGTGTTTCAGTGGATACTTCTCAGTTTCTTTGACAAAAATTTGTGGTTTGCAAACCTTATTCTTTGAAGTACTCATGTTTTGAGCTTGACAATTACAAATACTGCACCAGTCCTAAAGTATTTTTTGCTTCTTGATCTGTGCTCCATTCAGTCTGGCTCCTGAGGAGTTTGATTTGGCTTTGAGGCTTGACCAGTTTCTATCCGTCCAGATATGTTGCAGCTGGAAGATAGTTTTATTTTGGATGGCAAAGAGTGCCTTGATTTAAAAAAAAAAAAAAAATCCATCCTCAAAGCTCAGTGGAATGCAATAGAGCAGTTAAGACTTTTCCAAGTTGACAGGGCAATTATTTTGCTGTAACTCGCACTTTAACATAACAGCTTTATGTTTTGTACAATTACTTTTTTTTGATTCCTTACAGACTTTTTTCAGAAGCGCAATGTTGCTGTGATGACAGTGAAGGAGTTGTTTGAGTTTATTACTGATCCTTCCATTACAAGTGAGAACCTGGATGATTATCTCTCTAAGGTAAGACCTCAAGGCCTTGTTGTTCATTGAAAGTATAAACAAAATAATCACATTTGGTTCAAACTCGCTCTCGCTCACTTTGCTGCCAGCTTTTTAAGTGGGCTCATAAATGATGTCATGCCAGCACTTCAGGCGTATGTGTGGATCTTCTATATGCCATTATAGGATGTACCAGTATGTGGTACATGTGTAGCATTATAGGATGAACACGTTTTCATTCTATGTTTTCAGAGGTCTAATTGCTCAAACTGAAATGTCAGGTGCTACTTGCAGTAAAATGGAATGCTTTCAATTATTTCTTCCTTCTTGGAAAGAAGAGGGGAGCTTATTTAGCTCAGGAGATACCTGGCAGGAGTATAACAGTATTTATATAAAGAAAGGAATTAAGAATGCAGACTTAAGCAGGGGGAAATTGGGGAAGGAAATGAATGACTCAAGGTAGTACTACTCCAAAGAACACAGTCTTAACACAGCCAAATGTTCTAGCTGGTGGGGCATACTGGATCCAGGAGGAGGTAAATGAAACATATCTTTTCTAGATGCTATTACTTTGCTTCCGTTTAGGTGAAAAAGAAATAGCTGTTCTGGTTGAAGCACTAGTTGAAGAAATGGGAAGGAGCCAAATCTAGGCCATGCAAACCAGGCCAGGAGTGGAGACAGGATGTGTGCATACTTCTGGCCAAGACCATGGGGCAGAGGCTGAATGCCATCCAAATACCTGTCTGGCACAGGTGGTTTTGGATGCTCTGTACTCCTGCCGTAACTGGAAGCTGTGTGAAGCAGGACAGGGCTCCACGGTTGATTTGATTTGTTTGTATCCCCTCTGTGAGCAGTGGGGAAAGCAAAGCCCAGTACTAGCACGCTGCCCACTTTGCTCCTTGTGCTGTTACTTCCTGTGGTCAGGCTGGGCCTGCACAGTTTGGCCTGGAAGGATCAGGGAGTGTGATCTTCCAGCAGCAGCGAGGTGAATCTGCAGCCGGAGTGATGGGCCCTGCAGAAACGCCGGGTACCACGCGGTGTCGCTGAAGGCCTTGCTGTGAGGAGGCTGTGGGGTTTGGGTGTCCGAGTAGAATACAAAGATGTGAACGGCTGGTTGGATTAAAGGTGTGATTCTGCAGCATGATAACGTTATATTGCTTTATGTTTCTCTAGGCAATGGAAATTGCATCCAAAAGAACAGAGGAGGAAAGATCTAGTCAAGATAAAGTGGATGAGGAAGTAAGTGGGGAGTTCTGTTCCTCCTATTAAATTAATATTAATCTCACCTCTTCTAAACAATGAAAGTTATTCTTTAATTTGGAAAAATTACGAATGATAAAACATAGTGTTTATGATACTGGCATGTCCTGTACTAATTGAGAAGACAGAATATTGAGGAGTGCTGTTTGTAAAAGGCTGAAGTGACAAAGAGCAGAAATTGGAAGGAAGGCGCTGTGCCCTGTAAACCAGTGTATTTGCTTGTGACTTGACATGTCTTCCAGTTCAGGATCAGCTTAGAAGCAAAGAAACAAAGATGTGATTGTGCCAATATGATTAAAGCAAAATAAAGAAATGAAAAAATTCATGGGATAATCAAATGTGTGCATTGACCATATTGCCCATCTATCTCTCTTCCCAGTCTAAATGAGTTCTTCTGTTTACTATTTCTTTGCTTTTGCATGCAGGAGAAACCATCACAAATCTGTTCTGTTTGCACTGCTAGCATTCTGGAAAGTTTCTTTTGAGTCGTAATCTTAAGTTGCTCTTCCAGAAAAAATTTAAAATATTATGTCTTGAGTGGAATTTTTATCAGTGGGAATGTACTCATGTTAATTCGTCAGGCATTTATGGTTGGAGTCAACACTACTTGATTTGATAAAGACTTCTATTTTGCTCTTGGAGGTCTGCAGGTTTTAGTGACTGTTGTTGGCTCAAGCTTGACAAAGACTTTTGTTTCCTAAGAGTTCCTGAGAATAGATGTCCCACTGAAATATAGGACCAGAGGCTTCTATTTTATTATGTGCCCACTTTTTGCAAACACATTATTCTCAGAGCCTTTGCCTATAAAAAAGTATTGATTGTCCTGTGAAGAGAGATGATTTAGTACCATCTGAGTTGAGTTTCCTGCTCTCACAGACTTCCATATGACCTCAGGCTGGTTTTGACACTTTCTGTCTCACGAAAGAATGGAGCTAATTAAATGCAAACCCTGTAGAAATAGTCTTTGCTGTTTGCACAGCACTTGGTCTAGTCATTATGATGTAAAGTGTGGTTTTAGTCAGATGGTAGACTGATACCAGTGGAGTCCATGTAAAATAAAAATGCATCTGATCTGTTAGTGACTTCAGTTTGCTGGAGTATGGTCTCAAGAGATGACATTTCAAATCTGAAGTAAAATGTTGATAGTGGTTAGCTTTTACCTTACTGCTGCAGGAACACTCTGTGAGTTAGAGTATATGTCAACAGAGAGATTATTTGTATAAATATTAAGTTGAAAAATGCATTTTTAATGGAGTTCCTGCCTGAAGGCATTATAAACCTCACAATACAAACATAAAAATCTATTTAGAACACAAAACCTTGAAGCTTGAATCAATTAAGAGGAAAGCAGAGGGGTTGGAATTCCCAAATAAGTGGGCTGCTGATGGTCATAAAAATGAATAAGCCTTATTATTAGCGATGAGCTATAAAGAATGTGTAAGTTCCATTTTAGTCTGCTTCAGGGAAAAAAAAGATACTTAGATATTCTTAAATGAAAATGGTAATGGATTACTGCCTGCTGCCTTATTCTTTCTGAGTTTCTTGGAGCCATGAAACTCCTCACGATTATTCTTCTGAAGATGCATAATTAGGAACGAAGAACATCATGAAACCATATATAAATTAGCAAATGTGCTTGTTTCCTTTCACTCTACTAGGTTTTTAAGAAGGCTTACATACCTCGAACATTGACTGAAGTTAAAAACTATGAGAGAGATGTGGATATAATGATGAAGTTGAAAGAGGAGGACATGGCATTGAATGTTCAGCAGGATAACGTGAGTAGACATCCTGAGGCACTGCATGTGAGGGGAGGAGAGTACGAATTCTTACTAAACATTGATAGAAAAATGCAGTGTAGTTGTGTTTAAAATTGTATGATTAGTATTAATGCATAGGTCACTGTCTTTTGAGGTAATGTTTTTCTCTACATCTTAGATATGAGTCATTTTGATAACATAATTTTATTTCTGTATTCCTGGGTGTAGATTCTTTATCAGACTGTGACAGGATTGAAGAAGGATTTGTCTGGTGTTCAGAAGGTGAGAGAGCTTTTTACTATCTGTCTGTCTGTCTGTCTATCTACCTATGTATTTATTTATTTATTAGTGGTTTTAAATGCTTAAGGAGTGCAGAGAATGCCTCATCTTCCATCTGATGCCATGGAAGAAACTTGCTGATTGCCGAATGATTCTTTTCTGTCTGCTTTGGCCCTGTCTGTGTGGATCTGATGTCATAGTGTACCTGAGGATGAACTGCCCTGAAATATGATGTTTGATTGCATGAGAATCAAGTGATCATTCTTGCTTTTACCATCTTCTTTAAGGGTATGCATGGAGAGGGAGGGAAGATACTTTCAAAACATGAACAATGTAATTGATATGAAATGTGTCCATAAATTGTGATATGGTCATGGTGCCTGTGCTCTAATTACTATGCAAAGATCCACCCTGCAGTATAAGGCATAAGACTTCTGTCTTGTTATATGTGTAGAAGTGTCACAATCAATACTTTTAAGCACGTGACATGAGAAGTAGGATCAATCTAAAGCAGTGTATCTCGAGTTGATTACTCAAAGCAGGAATCATGTTTGGATTCCTCCTCCCCCCTTTCTAAAAGCCTACATTATCTAGCAGTGCTATAGACTATCTTTAAACAAAAATATAAATAAGGGAAGGGATCAGCCTTTGGCACAGTCATCAGTCTGATTTAAGATCAAGTGTGTTTTGCAGTGTAGATGCCCATGTTTCCACTAAAGTGTTTGTGTGCCCCAAATAAGTTTTATGATCTGAATTTAATTAAATTAACTTCCTTCTTTGTTAGCGAATTGGTCTTTACCTTATATCAGTGGGTTTGGAAGTGCTAATGCAGCTATGCATAAAAGGTTCTGTATTGAATATTCTAACTTTACTGGATTTAGTTTGGATTAACCTCTTTCATTCTTTTTCTTGAAATCCATTGATGACTGTGCTGAAGGAGGTGACTCAAAGCTTGCTAAAGATTTTCTTTGTAGGAGATTCTATTCATATGCTGATTTTTGCCTTTGTGCTATAGAGTTTGGATGTAAGAAATTCTGTGTTGGTCTGTCTTGCAGATCCCTGCACTTCTTGAAAAAAAGGTTGAGGAATCAGAAACCAGCTCTGACGATGATGCTGATGGAAGTTCAGAGGACTCTGAATTGGGCTGTAAAGAATCTATACATCCTAAAGATAAACCTGTTGAAGTTGGCATAGATAAAAAGGTAAGCTGTCAGCAAATCCAAACGTAGATTCTTACAATTGTTTCTTGGTGGATGCAAGCTATGGTCTCCCTGTTGTGGAGAGTGAGAGCAGAGCGCAAATTTCATTTTGGATGTTTACTTTAATGGTGTTCTTATACAGCAGGACATATAACGTAGCTCTCTAGTCTAGACAAAGTCAGAGTAGAGATCTGTGTGGGGAATTCTGAAGCTATGCATATGCAGAAATAAGTGAAGACTGGACAGCTCTTCAGTGCCTTTGGCTGCTCTTCCAGATTTGGTGAGCAGGCATGTAGTAGTGCCCTACCTAACCTTTTGCTTGGGGAAACTGAGGCTTCTTACCTGTAGAACTGGAAATTTGGTAACAGTGCCATAATGGCATTATTATGTGTGGTGGCCATAGTGGCTTTTCTAGAACCATTATTGAAAGTTGACTAGCTTTGCTATGAGAAAGAGAGTTTGTTTTTGTTTGTTTTTAGTTTTCCTTTTTTTGCATTGTGTAGCATATGTGCCCTGTTTTGTTCAGGGTCTGCTGCAGAGTATCACCCTGTAAGTGAGAGCCCTGTGCAAAAACAGAATGAAACTTGCTGGATTTATGATAGTTTTAAGATCAGGGGGATTACTTGTTGAATGTCCCATTCCCAGAAAGACAAGAGATGGTAGATGCCAACTCTGTCAAATGGCTCTGCAGTTCCCCGTCAGACACTTGTCTTGGAGATCTGTAGCTGCTACAATGTTGGCATACCTGATCAATTCATCTCGGTCTAAATTCTTATTCTTGATGCTTTTAAGTAACTGGTGTTTGATCCTTTGTAGGAAAGGAAAAAGATGGTTAAAGAAGCCCAAAGAGAGAAGAGGAAAACCAAAATTCCAAAACATGTGAAGAAGCGGAAAGAAAAAACTGCCAAAATGAAGAAAGGCAAATAAAATTGGCTCCGACTTGGGGAAATGGGTTGGTTGTTGTGGGCTATTTACTTTTTTTCTTTTAATTAAAAATCTTCTATTTATG
>JAVCKT010003517.1:0-24243 GCA_032273925.1 Rhynchotus rufescens | reverse complement strand
AATACATATATAAGTTTCTTTACTTTTGCCAAACAACTGGAAACATAATGATTTCTGCATGCTGTTAGCATCTCAGTACAGCTGCAAATGTCCACTAGGATAATCTTACATAATTATATATGTATTCTTCCTATGCAATTGTTAAAACCTCTGCTTTTCCCAAATAATAGCCTATTTTGTAGCACAGCAGAAATCCTCCAATCCATCAGGTAGAAGGGGGAAAGGATTTTTTTCTAAAGCAGAACTTTACTTAAAGCTTTTATTTTAAAAACATAAAAATTCAAGCCTTAAGAAACAGAAACTCGAAATTTTCCGGCTCTACCTTTAGCGTGGTCTGGCCAGCAATGTCCTTTTTTTTCCCCCCCTACCTTCTCCTCTTTTTCACCTGGTATTTAGATAATAAACTCAGTTAAAAAGACAAACAAAAGACTCCCAATCTCCCCCTTACCCTCCAACTCCCAATATCTTCCGTTCATCCTGCCCTCTACCCCTTACTTTGCAAGCAGACACTAGTAGCAGCCAAGTGCTCCATAGGGTTACTCTGCCACCGCGTTGCTCATTCTGTTTCGGGGTCCTCCTTCCTCTACCTAAGCCTCTCATCTGGAGCATTAGGTCTCTAGGCTAAGGTTGTCTCTTATCATGCATCTGAACAGTGGCCAGGACGGTTCTTGCTTGAGCTTCTGACACTTGGGGAGGACACATGATGAATAAAGGGACGATTTTGGTTTGGTCAGAGTCATTTGCTGGGGCTGATGCAGCCGCTTTGCCGTGGGGAGGAAGCGTGGTCAGTGGCCAGCTCTTGCTCACACTTGCCCACTGGTGCCATGTGGAGACTAAAGCAGCTGAGTTCATGCAAGGCTCCAGAGAAAAAGAATGGTCTGCATGTTCAAAGCACCATCATCAGCTTGACTGTGATTTTCAAGTGACCAGTAACACAGCAAATACCTGCTTTATATCTGCTTTTAGTAGCTCTAGGCAACTAACCCAGCTTCTCAGAAGGTAGGTGCTCAGCTCCTGCAAAGTCAAATTTCCTGGGTGCTCAGACTCCAAAGCATTCTTGGTCATGGGCAGTTCTAGAAACATCTCAGCAGCTAACATTTTTTAACCTAATAAATACAAATGAGTATAAACACACAAGTGGTCCCAAAAATAGAACATTTTTCCAGGAGGTGAATACTCCCTCCCTACATGTTTTGGGATCCTAGAGAGAGAGGAGCAGCAAGGGCTTGCATTGTTTTGACAGCCAGGGAGACAAACAAATACTCCTGTTTCAGCTCAATATTCTCGGCACTCAGAATGTCAGGCTGAAAAAACAATGCCACAAAACACTGCCATGCCAGCGACCTGACATCAGAAGGACATCCTTGCTGAATGACAGCCCAAGAGCAGCAGCAGCCCATTGCCCGTCAGCACCATTGGGCACCCGCTTACACGAACACGGACACACATCTTAGAGCGAGCTACCAAGCCCCTGCTCATGGCACTGCCGTGGTGCTATATCATTTTACCTACACATCTCTGTGGCTCTGTTATCAGTCCAGAATTAATTTGCACAATAACCTTCGGAGGTAACTTAGAAGGCACAGCGGGTTGCTAACATCTAAGCTCCTTTGCATTTTGAAAGCAACTGCCTGAATAATTGGAAGGGAGGAGCTTGGCTTTTTTATAACACGGTAACTTGGCTGGAATAACGCTGGTAGGAGAGCAGAGCAGCAGGTTCAATGTCCAGACTTGAGCTGGAGCTATTTGTTATTACTGCTCATACATACTGGGTAGTATCCACTGAAGCCATGGGCCAAGACCAAGCTCTAGCATCCTGAAAAAAGTGTTATAAAAATCAAATGTGAAGATCAAGTATTTTGGAATGAACTTTGATGGAAAGATGACCAATGACAAAGGTAGTGGAAAAAATTTGAAGTAAAATTAATAATAATTGACAAAGTCAGTAATTCATGTCGCAGTGCAAGTTAGTGGCCCCTACCTTGGGAATTTGGCCAACCAATTAGGAGGCTTTTCCCTAAGAAATACCAGTACTCATGGCAGCTGGACCCTCTTGCATGCCTGTGAGCTTGGCTCGAGCAGGGCCCACATCTCCTTACTCCTAAGGAAGGTGTCCGAGTTGGCAGCACTGAGCCATGGTCCGCTGCAGAACGAACCTGCAGGAAGAGGATACCACGTCCCGGCTCCTTGCTTGTGATCACTGTTCCCTCTAGCGGACAGTCCTGCCCGCCGGTGAAGGTCAACGCTCCCACAGCTGCGGGGGAAGAGGTTTGGTGTTAATACCGAGCAATCCAGACCTGGCCTTGGATAAGTCTGCCATGGCTGGTCACAGAAAGTTTGAGGCTTTCTGTAAGAGAAAAACAGGAAGGTTTTAAGGAACGCTTTACAGAAAATCAGGGAGCCTTTCAAAGGTTACAGTTTGGAATAAAGGCATTAGGAAAAAAAGGGAAGAAACTCTCCTTTGGCCACATAAACCTCAAACTGAAAGTCAGGAGACGTCTGCCCTGAGGTAACTACAGACAGGAATGCAGGACATGCTGGCAGTGATACCCAAGACCCTAACGCACGTTAAAAGCCAAGAAAGCGCACGTATCTTGGTCGCCAGCACAGAAAGGCCAGGCCACTGCAGCCCCCAGGCTCACAGGGAGCGTGAGGCTGAGCATGAGCGCGGATCCGAGGGCAAGGGGAGCCGTCCTGCCCGTGTGCAGCGAAGTGCCCGCGCACACGTCCGTACACGCACCCAGGTAAGGCCGAAGCTGCATGCGAAGCAGAGCCAGGAGGCCTCGGGTAAACTCAGCTGTAAACTTAGCATCGGGCTTGAAAGGGAAAGAGGGTGAAAAGCGGCTCTTGGTTTATTAGAGCTGACACGCAGACGTCACAGCGTCTTAGTCACGCTGCAATTTGCCGGCACGCTAGGTGACCAAATTGCCAGGTCTAATGTTTCAGGTCACATCAGGGAATAGTTTTTACCAGCAGATGTAAAGATCTTCCTTTGGAGTGGGTAGCACTCAAGGTCAGAGTCAGCAAATCCGACTCTAAAAATAGGTCCTAGTTTCAAAGTCGCTAAGATTTCTTTTGTCGTCTGCCACACTTCACAGATCCCGGCCACCTAGAGCACCTGCCTAAGCTTACAGGTAAGCCTGGATCAATGGAATTTGTGTACTTGTGTTTCTTGCGTTCCCTTGCTTCCTTTTATAATCTAGTTGAGCAAAGCTGGGGAGAGGACTGAGAGCTGGCAAACTTTCTAAGGCAACTGACGGTTTCATAAATTTGTAACAGAGAAAAAGGCATGAAAGAGTACAGAGCCAGAAGTGTGTGATAAGTGCAATTTATGACGAAAGAAAATAAGACACAGAACAAAGCAAATACTAAATTGAACTCATTTGAGAAATCACTTTGGAAAACTGGAAGTGAAACTAAAATGTAGCTTAGGGTTAAATAATTTTAGCCAATAGAAATAAAAAGGCATTTTTTTCAAGCTCCTTTTTTGTGACATGACTCCCAGAATATTTTGTTTATTCTATGCTAATCTCTCCACCGTCCATGTAAATCTAACTTTAATTCTCTCAACTAAGACTGAGTTTTAAGTTTCTTTGGTCATTCTTTGAATATTCAAAGAAATATCAATATAACCTGCTTTAGATTAGCTCATTTAGTCAACAATAAAGACCGAGTACAAAATATATATTTTAAAAGTCACCAGTGGCTTAGAAATTCATTCTGGATTTAAACTGTTTCAAGACAACTACATTGGATGAACTATTTTACAGTCCCTGAACTCTTCAAACAGAGGGGTGGGATACAGGGATACAATAAAGAAACTGAAGTAAATAATTTTTGGTTAAGGCTGGAACAGGAACATGGAGTGTGTAATTCTTAACTTAAATATGCTACAGGCACCCTAGGATTCCTGATTCTGGATGTGCAGCAGTTTCTTAATTCTTGGGGTTGTTTTTTTTTTTAAGATAAAGATTTTTTTCAAGGACTTAGTCCTCTTCCCTGCAGTGAAATATTTGTACAAAATTAAGTATCTGGGGGGAAGCTATATTAAAATAAATCAAAGGAACCTTCAACAGCACCTTCCTTTATTCCTCTGGTGTTTAGCAAGTGCGAGTTTCACACTGGATAGCATAAAGCTCTTCACAGCTATCGTTAGCATTTGGATTATGATCAAAACATTACTCGTATGGCATAACAAGGGGCCCTACTTTTAGATTCATTTAATTAAATCAACCAACAAAGCAAACTTTTGCCATTGCAGCTAGCCAGCTCTCTGCTCAATTGATGTAATTCAAGTCATGAAATATCTAAGAACTTGGGAACCAGAGCACTGGTTTTGCTCTTCCCAAGTGTAAAGCATTGCACTTCAGGCAGCATGTGCACTCAGTTCTGCAAGGGGACCTTTCCACCACATAAAACTACATCTGTTGAGTCATACACAAAAAGGGTAAATTCCTTTTTTTACCATGAAGGGAAGTGTGTAGCTTGCGTATCAGCTAAAAAAGGAGGGGGAAAAAAATCCTAATAATTCTGGAACATACTAGACGCCCCCTCACTATTTTTAAGGACCTGTAGCCACTAGAACACTCCCTCTCTAGCACTGAAACCAGGCTCACTACAGACAGGTTAATACACTAGATTCAAGTCTTTTACCCACCTTTTAAACATGTACGAAAAGAGGCATTCTCCTTCCTTACCTGCTCTCAGGCACTGCCCTCATATGCACTTGTTGCAGATGCTGTTTTCCTCAAGTAGATTTTATATGAAGTGATTAATTGAAAAAACGAAAAAACAACAAAAAAACCCCACATATTATTTTTGCAGTTGTCCATGAATCAGTATGATCGGGTTTGGACTCATTGGAGGACTGGTGGCAAAAATCTCTTCTGAGTTTGGTAGAGCTGAATTGCACCTGATAAATTAAAACATTCAAATAAGTCACCTTATCAAACAATATCAGAAAAGAAAAGGGCAATCATTTGCCATAGCAAGTGCTTCATACATGGAACTAGTTTAACTGTAACTTGTTTTTTCACCTTATTATTCCACTTCCTAATTTAGAATTAATGACAGTAGACAAAATTGAATCCTCAGACCTGAGGACTAATTTCAAGAACATCGTGTTTATCTCCTGCTGAATCAGTACGGATACAAGATCTACGGGAAATGTCACAAGTTCTGTTGTGCTCTGATTCTTCAAAAGCACTTCAGATGCTTTCACCAAGTCTAGAAAACAAGCATGAGAAATGTGCTCACCATCACAGGAGCTCAGGTATTTACCTCTAGATGGGAACCTCAGCTCTTCTCCTTTCATGTGAGCAATTACAGAGCTACAGAGGTCAAGTCTGAGGTTTCCAGAAGTATTAACCAACTTTGGAGCCACTACAATTTCATTTGCACATTCTTCCTGCAGAAAATATCTGGAAAGGGCCACTAAATTCTGCAACTTGGCAGAACTTTCCTGGGAATTCTGGATTATCCAAGTAGTTCGAGGGACAGGGAATGAGGTGCAGAGAAAGACAGGAAATCTTTAACTGTCATAATTTTGATGCAGTCACCAGACAATACTCCCTCTCTGAATATTGAGTAGTAGATACCCCTGCTGATTTTCTTTTTTTTTTTTTTTTTGACTTCTAGTTTTTCCTTCCTCCCTCCTTCCTCCTCTCTCTCCCTTTTTTTTTTTTGTTAAAAATAAAATAAAATAGCTAAAAAGCACTATAAGCAATTCCATTTGGCAGCTGTAGAATGGTTCCCAAGCATAAAGAAGAGATTCCTGTGCTGTGCCTAATGCATGCTGCTCATCCAAATTAGCCACACAATTACTTCTATCAATGCAAAAATAGTTTCATGTTTTTTTTCTAGCGCACAGCACTCAAGAACAACTTGAAATGCAGTGTAATTTGCCACAGTGTATGTCCTGAAGTGGCTCGCTAATGAAAAGAGGATTAACTCTCCATTATTCTGAATTACCATATTGTGAAATCACTAACAATATTTTCATTTATATACATATAACCCAAGGGGGAGAAATATTCCAGTCATCCAAGTGATTAACGAATAAAATTCATTAGATAACGTGAACTTTGGTCTTATTCATGAAGTGAACAATTAGCGTATAAAAGTGTAGATGCCTGAATTTTTATCATCCTTGTTCTGATAATGCACTGAAGCCCCTGACAGCGTAACCAGTGAGCACCAGCAGTCAAGCACTGCATTCCCACACTGGATGGGCAAGGAGCCTTCTGGGGACGTGGGTTATTGCGGGCTGGGAGAGCAGCTCAAGGAGCAGCAGGGTGCAGAGTCCTTGCACACGGGGCATTCGGGACTATCCTCCAAAACCAACAAAAGAAATCTGAGCTTTTGCTCTCAGGACTTGTGTTAGACAAACTGCCATCTTTATTTATACACTGTAGTATTAAGTAAAACCACAAAAAAAAAATCCTTTTTTTTTTTTTTTTTTGGCTTTTTAATCTAAGGGGGCTGGCCTAAGGAGCAGCCTTCCTTTGGCTCCGCTTGGTTTAGGCAAAGCTGTCAATAAAAGATGAGGTTTGACCTCTTTGGTTCGTGGAAAGACACAAACCTTCCTATCCTTCTCCCCAAACAAACGCTTCATAGTAATTAATTCCAGAGCTCATGCAGCAAGCCAGCTCTCTTGTTCTTCCTCCTCTTTGCTAAACTCTCCTACTTTTTACTCTAGCCTAGAATCAATTCTGAAATATATGATTTATTATGGGAATTGCAACTGATGCTTCCTTGTACTCTAAATCAATTTAAAAATCCCTGCAGCAGATAACATTGGCAAGAAATAAAAGAACAGATTTTACTTGAAAGTTCAGGGAGAATATGGCTTCCCAGGACAGACAAAACGAGCATTTCTCAGCAGACATCTAACTTCCAGATTGGTAACCAAGCCTCAAGCTAAATGCCATGTTGCAATACCACACACTATCATTTGCAGATGTAATTGCCCTGTTTTGAGGTCTGCACTCTGAGTGCAGTATTATGGGTGTAGCAAAGCAATGCACTGTGGTCACCAGACATAATTACTAACCACATTTCCTTCTCTTACTCTTCTTTCCCTCATTTCCTCCCTCCCACTTTTATGAAAGAAGTGCTGTCCATTGCTCAGCATCAAGGTAACAGGTTTCAGTGTCTAAAGATATTCCCTTACAGGACAAAGAGTAGCTCTTACCAACTTATAGATAACAGCTGTTCACTCACAAAGTAGACGATATTACACTTGCATCTCTGGCAATATAAGTTTACTTACACACTGTCAAGTCTGTGTGTAGAACCATAATCCTATCACTAGGAGAGAAAAGGCTCTCCCCTAAGGAATGGCTGCTGAAGGTCCAAAGCTGGGATTGTCACCCTGAGGAGCACAAGTTACAGCAGAAAGCTAAAGCCAAACACGATGAAAACTGGAATTAGCAGGATCCAAACAGAGGACCTTTAGTTAAACATCATTGCGATGATTTAGGAAATTTGTCAGAAAGATAGATCCCCTTGTCAGTGAAAACAAGCCAATTTTGAGGTAAAGATGCACGCATGCCAAACAAAACCCATCCCCATAATCTTGCCGAGGTTTGGAGTAGACAAATGGGACATGTCTGCCTTTTGCACATTTTGTGCAACAAGTAAGCATGGCAAGCACAAAAACCCAAACTGTCAAAACAACCCCCAAGTGCACAGGATGACAGTGAAAATGGTTCTGTTGCTTGCAAGAGAGCCCTGCAATGGCTCCATGAAGTCACCAGCCAGATTCCTGCAATGAAAAGGACACAATATCATTAATGACCAACATAAAAAAAAAATATATGGAAGTTAATACAGGGTTTTTGCCTGCAAGAAAAGGCAGATTTTTGGCAGGCTGTACTTACACTCTTCATAAAATCAAGCCCAACTCCAGCTCTGCTTGTTAGGAGACTCCTGCAGAACTGCAAGGTTCAACTTTTTCTTTCAAGGGATAAGAGAAGGAAACAACCCTGGCCTGGAACAGTGGGCAGTCCAGCAGGAGCATCAAGACAGAGCCAGTAAGGGAGGGAGCGGACAAGGAAAATAGCTGCAACAGAAACTTGGCAATGTGAGGAAAGGAAATCTTCTTTCGCATTTGTTAATCTAATTTCTTATTCTTTAATAAGAATGCATAGGCGTTCTTTACCATGGCTTCTTCCCTGCAAAAATGACCAAAAGCTGAGGTAAAAATAACTGGAAAGACCTTTGACGTAAACCCACCCCAGCGAGAGCAGAGAGAGCAGCCGAGCGTCCCAGGAGGGAGCTCCAGAGCTCCACACTGCTGCTGTGCCGGGCTCCCCTGCCACCCTTGGGTCACTGGGCTCCTCCCGAGGTCCCTCAGATGGAGCAGGTTAGGAAAGTTAAAAAGGGATCAAAATAACTGACGAAAGGAGGAGAAGATTCTGGTGAACAGACGTCGTTACTGGCCGTGTTCTGAGGTGCAACGGTCCTGGTGGAGGAGGTAAGGCTCAAGTCAGTCTTGGGCTTCCACAGGTACTTGTGTTTGCCTTCACATACCAGAGCTGAAAACTACAGATTGCCCTTCGAGTCCTTTGCTCACAGGGGCCACTTCCCAAGCAAGGTGCAGCCCCAGAAGGAGAGGACGGAGGCGACTAATGGGGCCATAACCTGTGATGCAGCTGAGCTGGAGGCAAACTGCACAGGGAAAGTTGGGTCAGGCTGGTGACCAAGGAAGTCACAGCAGGCTAAAGGGGAGCTGGAGCTTGAAGAGGTGAGTAAAGCTGACACCAAAAGATCCAGTACTATTAGACAGCTTAAACGTGCAGGACATTAAGGTTGTCAGTTCTGAGGACAACCTGCCTGATAACATGGAGTTGTTTCCAGATGCACTAACGACACTCTCAATTTAGCTACTGCTCTATTGCTTCTTTCACCACCTAGTGCAGAGATTTAGGTAAAAAGGAAGGAACCTGAAAAAAAAGTCCTTGAGACCTTGTCTCCAAAAACTTTTACCATAGCCTTTAGTACTGACAGCTTCTCATAGGGCAGGAACAGAGGAAGAGGTCCTGCCTCGTAGACCAAAATTGCCTTAAAAAAATGCCCATATTCCTGGAAATGGGCACTCAGTCAGAAGAATGAAACTAAAATCCTTAAGTTCTCCTTAATTCACCGCATACCTGCAATGCGAGAAGGTGCAGCAACAAACTGCACCGAAGTGACAACATAGCACTCGCTGACTGCAGTGGAGAATCCACACCCAGATCTCCTCACCAGGATCACCACCTTTGCAAACTCTCCGTCCCAGACCCGTTGCAACCCTGGCTAAAAATTACTTTGTCACTCCGTCACACTGGCTTAAGAGAAATGCTGCAACAAGGCAAATTCTCACTTCTGGGAAGAGCCTACGAGGTTCAATGTACAGGGCTGCAGTAAGATTTTGAATAAGATCTTGAATGGACATAGAGTCTCACTGGGTTACCCAACAATCAAACACACACAGAAAAAGCCTTTGGGAGATTAACAATTAATGATAAAGTCATATATTACGTTTCCCTTACCTCATTCCACTGACTGCTCTAGTCTCCTCAGTGCTAGATCAACCATATTCTTAGCAGTGGATTCTCTAGGGAACAAATTCCCAGTAGAGACAAAATTTGTTAATCACAAACCCATGACTTCTGCTGAGCTCATGCAACAAACCCATGCGTCCCTCTTTCTCCACGCCAGGTTGCAGGTGGACAATGCTGCTCTTAGTGCTTCCTTAGCAGGAGCAGAGCTCACTTGCTTTGGGCTCCCTCAGCCTCACCTTCCTTTTTGGTTACATTTCAGCATCTCACACGTGCCGAGACAAGATGTCATCAGTAGGTTTGAACATTGGGAAAAACGCATACACAGCAGTCAAAGTGGATCCTGACGGGGACTACTGCACGCCGGGTGCATTCGAACTGGAGCGGCTCTTCTGGAAAGGATGTCCCAAGTACACACACGTCAGCGAAGTCTGGCCCAACCTCTACATAGGAGATGAGTAAGTGCTAAGAGGAACCCACGAATAAAGCGCAGTATTTCTTTCTTTCAGCCACCCATTAGCCAGCAGTCAGCACTAATGATCTGATTTGATAACCCACTGACTGAAGTGAGTTCAACAAAGCAATCAGACCTTGCACAGCAGAGCAGACTGTTTAGGTTGTTGCTGCTCAAGGAAATATTGGGTAAATGTGGAGCAGTCTACCCTTAAAGTGCTCTGAGTAATAGAGCAGTAAGGGCACTAGCGTAGGCAGCAGAGGCTGAAGTTAATTGCAGTCTATTTTTAAATGGTTCATTTCTAGGAATAATTTGTCATTTATCACTGAGGGGCATTTCTTTCGCAGATGCTGTGACTAAAGAGTCTAGGCTAGAGGCATTGGACTGCAGCTTAGAGTGGCTTAATCCTGAAGTGTGTGACCCTTGAAAAGGACTGAGGACATGGGGCAAGCTGCATTTCCCAGCCTGTGCTTGTACCTGGAGTACTCAGCACCTTCACACTGGGCAAGACATTAAAACAAATGGAAGACTGAAAGGGGGAAGCTGCAGAGAGGAATCTTGCCAAGTAGCCCAAATGGCAACTGGAAAAAGGCTGGACTTAGCTTTGCTGATCCCAGGACTAAGACAGAAACAGCAGGCATGTTCTGGCATAGAGAGCTGGCTGCCACAGCAGGGAGAGACAGGCCATCAGCAACCCCCCCAACCCAGGCCCTGGGAACAGCATGAGAGCTTTTCTTACCCCTTAGGCATTATTGGTTGGCTTCCCGTTTTCCTCTACACCCTTCCCTAACATGACATTTATTTCACATCATCACTGCAAGGCACAAGCTGCAGTCCCACTGACTCCAAAGTTCTCAATAATTTTTTAAAAGGTCCTAAAATTCATCTGTTGCCAGGTTATAAAAGAGGAAAGATATACAGCTGGGGAAGTTACAAGGCTCCTAATATCACCGACCAATTATTTCTATGGCGCCAGAGGCAATAGAAAGGCGCACAAGACCTGGGCTTTCAGCAAGCAGGGGCTGCCATCCGAGAAACAGAGGGGAGGGGAAAAAAACTAAACAAACAAAAAAAGTACCACACACACACACACCCTTAAACTATGGGAAAAGCTTGGCCAAATGGGCCAGGAAAAGCAACGCTGCTTCAAGAGGAAACAAATCCTCCGTATCACCAGGGGAAAGTCCACGGAGGAGGAAAGAGAATTGGGGAGCAGGGAAAACAAGAACACAACAGCAGCAAATAGAAACAAAACTCCACCAGAAAGCAGGGCCTCCTGCAAGAGAATGACTTGCTTTGCCACATACAGCCACATCCAGTGCCAGAAAATCTGGTTTGAAAACTGATCTGTAGGCAATATACAGCTTTCGTTAGCAGAGCAAATATTCATTTGAAGCAGACCAAGCCCAGGGACCCCTAATGTTCTTTCTCAGCCAGCTCCACATCTTACTTCTGACCAACAGCTTCCCCCTTCAATGTGGCAGGGGAGTTTATTTTATTTCAAGATTTTACTGTAGCACTGGTTGCCAAAGAGCTGCCACGGAGATGTGAACAGCTGTTGACTGTATTCGCATCCTTAGCTACGCTAAATTAAGGTTGGTCCTAAAAGTACTTAGTGGAGCTCATCAACAAAATCAAGTGAACACACACACACACACACACACACACACACACACACACACACACACAGAGTTTACCTTCAGCGCCTTCACATCTGTGCTTCATTCCTGCCTCCTGCATTTACAAGGTTAACAGGACTTGTGACTGCTTATGGAAATGCTAATTAATTACCCTGGCTACGTAATCACATCTCCCATCTAATGCAATACAGGCTATCAAGGAGCCCTGTGAGGCCACTCAATCCTTTTGTTACAAGGCTTCACTGCAGATGTTGCCCAGAGGCAATGAAATCTCCATGAGCCTGTCAGACCCAGAATAATCAAAGCCTCAAAATACAACATGCTGCGTTCAGCTCCAATTGAAATTTTCCTCCAGCAAGTTCCAAGGACTTTTAAAGACCAAACACTGGAACTTGTAGGAGACAGCCCAATGATAGGAACAAAGCTTGCCTTGCCAAGCTCTTGATTCATCTGCTACCAGGATGAGTACTTGTATCCTGCTCAAATCCAGAAGTCTTTTATAGGGATGGAAAGGAAAGCAGCTCTGTCTTGCTTCCTTCATTTGCTGCTCACCAGTTTACTGGTGTGAGCAGTCTGACTGACTAACCCCAGCTTGCTTGGTTCACTCCAGACCCATGGAAAACCTCTGCCAGATACACAGCTTGGAGTTTTTTGTGTGGCTTTTCAGAGGTTGCTTTGTTACCAAGATGATGGCTCTGCTTCCACAATTCTGAATTCCAAAGGTATTTTAGCTGAAGACAAAAGCCTTCCAAGAGTCTGTCTTCATCTTAGCCATTGTCCAGCTCTGACAAGGATTTCAGGCCTGATCACAGTTTCATCCATATCCGAGTAACACATTCTCAAGCTACTCCTACTGAAAAGGAAGTATTTTGGAGTCTAACTCCATAAAGATCAAAGAAAAACTTTGGGATATGATTTGAACAGAGCTTCCGCTTTGAGAAACACACGGTCTATGCTTGTCTAAAGCCCCAGGGCTTATGTTTGGAGAACTGTATCACAGGTAAGGTGATCACAGCACACAGGTAGCAAGTTCACCTACAGATTGGAGTCAGTAATGTAGATCCAGTAAGAAACATAGCTGAATGTTAAAGACATGCTTAATAAACACTCTCTCCTCTTTTGCTGTTTCCAGAAAACCAATACGGTTCGGCTTTTTCCAAGTGACTAAGTAAAAAGGCAATTTATACTAACCTAGAAGAAAACAGATGGGACTCATTCAGCATAGCTGATAGTTACCTCCCACTGTTTAGCATTATGAACTCCTACAACTTATGTGAGTATTAAGCACATAAAAATAGGGGCGCTCCAGGTTGTATGGAATTAAAGATGTCTACAAAAAGAGCATATGTAGCTTTAGATTATAATAACAACACTCAGGAGGACATAGTTTCAACTCTATTAGCATGAAAAGCTGCCAATTGTAACAGCACTCCAGCAATCCAGAAAGTCAGATATGTAACATTGGACAATAAACCCCTTAAAGCAGCAACTGTTTCCAATGCACATAACACTTGTCATTTACCCTTCTAGTTTTCCCCACACAACATCTCAGTTGGTAGGTGATTTTTAGCAGTTGGAGAGGCACATATGTGTGACTGAAGTGAAAGGCTAGGAATAGACTGACTACAAATGCATTTGCTGCCTTTGCTATATAGAAGGCAGAGAGGAGTTTCCTTTACTTACATCACTTAAAAAAAAAAAAAAAAAGTCTACTGTTTTGATCTAGAGGAAAATGGATTGTTAAATATCTTTCTACCACAAGTTATGAAAAGCTTTTTCAGCATTTTTAGTAGGACATGAAAAATTGCTCTAGCTGAACAGGATGTAGCCATAGAAATGAAGCAACCACTCAGAAGGAAAAATGGGATACAATACTATCTCTAGCTTCCCTGGATGCTATAGTTAAAGGAAATTGGGTCAGTATTATTGGAAATTCTCAAAAATCTCATGAGGGAAAGCTGCCAGATTTTCAAAGGAAAGTGTCAGTATTGCCTATATTGAGAAAGCTTCTTTCTGACACTGACCAGATGGTAAGTTATCATCCTGCATCAAGCTTTCCTCTGGTGCTTAAGAAAATGGGAAAGTTTGAGTGTGACAATTCCTCTTCTCGTAACTTGTTGACTCACATTTCCTTGTTTTGTCAGTCTCAGATTGTATGTGGGTTTAAACAGTCTATACAGAAACACGTTTGCCTTGCTCTTCTTCTGCATGATGCTCAGAAGGTTTGGCTCTGCTTAGAATCAATAAACACAAGAACAAAGAAGTGCCAGCTTACCTGTGGAGGGAGCTGTGCTGCCCTTTTCTTGAGGAGATGTTTCAGAGGACTATTTCCCTGCTCCTAGAGGACTCCAGTTTTTCTTGTGAGCCAATGATCTCTCTCTCCTTTGATGGATGCTACTAAGACGCTCAATATTTCACATGGATGTGCAGGCTACCATATCTGCAAATTGTATTCCCTTCTCTTCCAGCAGCATTGGTTTGGGCATCTTCCATAGTATGAGCTGGGAATAAAGCTTGTCGATGGCAGTATTTTGAAAAGACAAAGAAGTGACTTGGAAGACAGCAACTGAAAGAAATGTCTTTCACATTGCCAGTACTACAGTGTTACTTCCAGAAGAAGAAAAGCTTGCCACAATACTTAAATTTTCTCCTGAAAATTAAGAGCAGGTGCAGTTAAAATCGTGGACAAGCCATTGCACAGTCTAAAGATATAAATATTCTTCTGGGAAGCATATGAAATGGAGTGACATTAGTTTGGGTCAGTTCTCTCAGTGATAGGGAGATATTCATAGACCACATGAAAGTGATTTTATTTCTAACTTTCACCAGTTAAGTAGCATTCCTGTATCAAAGTGCCCTCTCTTGACTCAAAACTTTAAAAATATCTTTCAGTCCGACTGTCTTCGCAGCATACGCAGGACCTGATTCAGCAAAGCACTGGGATTTGGCTTAGCATGCTTTGCTGTACAGAGAAAGGAATTCTCATATATATATATATATATATATATGTGTGTGTGTGTGTGTATATATATATATATATATAAAAATAAATAAAATTCTAGAGAGTACATATTCCAGCATATGTTTATGTGCTCTCTTGAAGAGCTAAGGTTTTATAAGGGATAAATCTGCTCCTTCACCCAAAGCTGGAGTTCACCCGTAGCTGCGTCAGTTCAAGCAAAACCCATCAGGGACAGGGAAATCTTTACCTTTAAAAGCATCTGTGTCCCCCTGTAAGGAATTCACCTCCTCCTCAACTCTGTGTGTTGATCAGCGTGGCAGGCCCAGCCGGACCTCGGTTTTGTTGCCTGTGTTATGCTGGTGTCACAGCCTTGGCACAGGCTCAGTTCAGTAGACACCAGAGAGAGACAACCCAAACCCCACAGTCCTCGTGATCAAACTACAAGGTAGAAAGACGAATGATGGGAATGAAAAGCAGAGCAACCCAGGTTAGTGTAGCAGGTGGGACTATTTGTCCAGCTTTTGGATTTACAAGACAAAATTGAAAGAGCTTTCAAATCAACAGTAGAGACATCTTCTATTAAAGGCTTACGTGCAATTACCATAAGTGTTTTCAAAAAATTTTGCCTGCATTTGAAACCAACTCCTTGTGAAAAGAGGAAATGGCATCACTTCAGTTTTCTTCAAAAGACACAGACTCTAAAAATGCATCATTTGATGGAGGAAATATCTTCTGATAGGTGTTTGTGGCCCCATACAGCTAATAATCTCTGTGACATCTGTACCCAGCACAGTGTGAGCACTAACTCCTAGCAGTGGCACTGCTAGGATCATAATGTTTGAGTGCTCAACACTGATCTCTCCCCTTTTTTGTTTTGAAAGTTTTCCACCCTCTAGACTAGCGACTTCAGCAGAAAGACAATTTGGATTCCTATCACAAAGGAAAAGGTGGTATTGGGTAAGGAACCTGTGGCAATAAGTGACCTTTTCAACATTCAGTTCAAAAGGACATTTCTGAATGAAGTTATATAACAAGTATAACCAATAAACATCTCCAAGTCCCCGTACACAAAGCACGAGGGAAAATAGAAAGCAGATTCTTCAGTGGCAAAAACAACAGAGTAGAGAGCTCTCCAAGTATTTCCTTGGTATGCTTATAATTTACTTCAAAGGAGAAAAAAAAATACTTCACAGAAGATGATCTAGTCGTGTCTGAGTATTCACAACAGGCTTTTTGCAATAACATCCAAGGGAGGGACATGGCCACTCTGCTCTGTTTCCAGTCCAAGCTATGGGAAACACAGAGATAACAGAGTAGCAGGGTGCATACACCCACACTCTGACAAGCAGAGAGGGACAACAGCTAAAGCAAACTGATAACAAACAGCACCTGACTGCCTTTTCAGTTTAGTTAACTGAATAAGGGTGATGGAATTCCATTGCGGGCCCCAGGTTTACAGTGTGCAACTAGAGATAAGGGTACTCACTGTGCCAGGCTCTGACCTCCAACATGCCGTGGCATTCGGGGCACTGGAACAGCTACTCGATGTAGGCCTAAAATATTCATATTGAAACAAATATTTTAAGAACTGTTAAACCTGCTCAGGTTGGACTCATTAGCTCCAGTTCCCAGGAGCTTGGGGAGACCAACTGAGCTGAATGGTTATGCAGTTAATGAAAGACAGGACTCCTTCTTTCTGAAAACTTACTGAACACTGAGGCTACTGAACACGTAAAGATGAGATCCTGGGACACAGAACACCACAGTAATTGAGACTGTCAGAAACAAATGCTTTAGATGCAGCCACTGTGTCAATAGGCAATCTCCTGAGAACCTAATCAAGGAAACAGGAAAATTGGATTTCAGATGAATGTAGCAAAGTCAAATGTTAATATGATTGTCATATGACCTATTGTTTGTCATTGTCCTTGCTTAGAACAACAACTTCATTTAATTCAAATATTATTCATTAGATTGAACAGTGGCTGCAGAACCCAAGTTTGGTAGTATCTATAGTACATCAGAACACTCCCTCCCATTCAGTTATAGTACAGAACATTCCCCCAAACAGAACATCAGAACATTCCCCCAAACAGTTAATCTTCATTTTTTCCATTGCCTCTCACTACAATACAGTTCTACTTGCTATTCAGCATGTAGGACTCAACTTGCAGAGGTTCTAATTGGGCCCAGATCTCTGACCTGAGAGCATCAGCCTTTCATTGTTTGTTGGATACATGCTTTGGGCTAGCTCTGGGGAATGGAAAACAGATTTTCTCCATCCCAGTACCAGGGAGGCAAAACAAAACACAATTTAACTTGAAAGCAGAATCTCTATTTCACCTCAGACATATTTAAATTAAGAGCATTGACCATCTTTTACAGCCTTCACTAAAGTGTCTTTGCTGGCGACATCTGTAGAACATACCAACCTTGAGGAGACTGCCAAAGAGTGAGGGTCTGAATGGAAGAGACAGAGAGAGGGAGAAAAGAATCTTTCTAGGTCAGTCACTACAACAAGAACATGCAAGAATATGAAGGGCAGGAGTGAACATGACCAACCTGAAGAGATGGTGACAGGTCACAGCAAGATGGTTTTTACCTCTTTGTCTTGTAGAATCTATTGAGCTTATGGAGCCATCAAATTGACCAAATATTTTTATTTTTTAAACTCACATGGGGAACTTGTGACATTATTTCATGTGAAAAGTGCCAGGGGTGAGGATGTCAAGATATTTTTGTTCTTGTCCAGAAGTGAACTTCTGCAGGGAAGAAGATCAACTCAGAAAAGCCAGTTATCATGGGTTTGATTTAATTCAAAATAACACAGATGAAACCCTGAAGATCCATATTCATTAACTGTCCAACCGTGCTCTCGACCGCTCAGTGTGGGATTTTGACTGAGACACAGGCAGGTGAAGTCAAATTTATTTTCAAGTTGTCCCCACTAGAATTATTAAAGGCCAGAAGATGCATTTACACATTCAAATGCACAGGAAACATTCATGGAGACAGGTAGTTTGGGATGAAAAGAGCTGTTTTATATCATGCACTAATTCCTTTATGGCAGTAGCAGTTATGTGAATATATATTAATCGAACAAAGCCTGTAAATTTTTTTGGAGAAAAGCTCACTAGTCCTTTTAGACGCTAAAGAAACTTGACAGCTTTTCCAGAACAGAGCTTTTCAAAAATCAAATGCTTTCTGCAATGGAAATTTTAAAAGTGACTTTTTTTTTCCATGTCTGCCACAAATTGCACATTTTGGAGAATTTCAAGCTGCTGGCACAGAAACATCATGAAGATTTTCTCTTCTGACTTCTGATTTTACAAAGAAAGAGAGGACAAAGAATAGGCTACTGAGCTAAATGACTTATAGCTTTTGCTGAAGGCTGATATCTGGTTTCCGTATCCAGTTCTTTTTGCTGGAGGCTTCTAGTTTAACCCAACATGGCATCAAGACAAAGCCTGATAGGGATTGCATCAGAGAGAAAGAAAAAAAAAATATATATATATATAAATAGAAGAAAGAAAAAAAAAGTCCTGCAGCTTTTAGAGATACAGAACTTTCTGAATCCCAGCTATCCCTTACTACTCACATCTCTCTGATTCTTTTATTAGTTCTGCAATATCAAATGATGGGAGAGAAGGGGAAAGCTGCATTCCTGCATTGCATCCTATTTCAAGCTTTGCCACTGATTTCCCCTTATGACCCTGAGTAATTTACTCTGCGTATCTTAAATTTCTTCTTGCATAGGAAGGACAGAAGGCAGCATTGCCTGCATGACCTGGGTGCCGGGGGAATATGCTCACTTGTAAGGTGCTCTGATACCTTGCAATGCTTGGGAGAGCATGATGAACTTCAAGGGATCATTCTCCTCCTAAATGACATCTTAAAATTTTTACAATGGCAACTGATGCATTTCTGAACCATTAGCAATTTCATTAACTCGTAGCACGTAACACATCAGAGTTTGTCTGGATGAAGACAACTCCTCATTTACACCACTGCTTCTGTTTCGACAGGAAAACTGCATTAGACCGCTACAGCCTCGAGAAGGCAGGTTTCACCCACATCCTCAACGCGGCCCACGGCCAGCACAACGTGGACACGGGACCAGAATATTACCGGGACATGACTGTGGAGTACCACGGAGTGGAGGCAGACGATCTCCCCACCTTCAAGCTCAGCCAGTTCTTTTACTCAGCTTCTAAGTTCATTGATAATGCACTTCAGGATGAAAGAAGTAAGGCTGGTGTTGAAAATGGTTAAAACTGGGACAGTGTTTACTTGAGCTGGATAAGCATAATTCAAAGCATCCAACTATGTGGGAACAAGACAAGGCCAAGACTATTTAATAGAGCATATAAAACTAGTAGCAGAGAAGCGGTTGTTAAGTTAAGACAGGGGTGGTAACTGTGTTCAGGACATTTTTCACTGCAGAGCTGGTCCGAGCCCAAGCACCCCTTCCAGGCTGTTTGACAGGAGGCCACATCGCAGAGGAACAGGACTTTATAACTATAAACATCCTGGAGACAGAAACTGCACCAGTGCCTTTTCCTCAAAGGGGTTCCTATTAAGACAGGCTTAATGAATACTGGTTGAATAGTGGGGCCCAAAGCACAAGAGGGGTGTCCTGAAGAGATTCTAGGCTGTCACTCCACAGCTTCACACCCTGCAGCTTTAGTTTCGCTCTCCATAAACATAAAAGACACCTTCCTACCTGGCCATCACGTCGCCTCAAAGCTGTAACAGACATTTAGCTCCGTCTGTCATCTTCCAAGCAGTAGGGAACTGAAACCACTTTGACAGCAGAGATCTGGAAACATAATTCTTCATAATTTCTCAGCTTGATTACCAGAAATCATTATTCACAGGCCTCCAGCATGTTCTAACAAAAAGCTCTACACTGATGGAAACTTGGCAGCCTTAGTCTCCCACTAGCTTCCAACAGTACTCCTCCTCCCCTTTAAGCTGTGCTTAAAGACTTCCCCAAATGCCAAATTCAAAGTTAGGGGAGTTTACAGGAGAGATGACCAACTACCTGAAAGCAGGGCATGATTTTAAGATGCTTCTAAATCCCTTCTATGCTAATCTTCCTCTAGGGTCTTAGCGCCTCAGAATGCAAAACGGAGAGCATTTTTCTATGTGTGCAAACATGTCATGTAAAGCAATATATTAAAGAAAGATACTCTAGCAATGTGGGAGGAAGCATAGGAGACAGATATAAAGATCTCTGACCAAAGACACCTACCTCAGTATGTTGTCATTTTTATCGACTATCATCACTTGAACAAAGGCAGTTCAGATTGATCCTTACGTTGAAACTCAAGATATCTCAATAAATACAGAAGAGATGTGGCCTCAGAAAACTGTACCAGAATCTCGTTTCCACAGGCAGTCAGATCTCAACTATTAACACATGAGAATGCGTTGCTTTCCTATAACTAGGAAATACTAAGAAATTTTATGGCCATTTTTCACCTTTGTTAGTACAACACAGAACTGTATTATTTTCTCCTAGGTCACCTGTTTCCCACCCACTGAAAGCCAAGCCCCGCCTTGTCCTACCGTTTATTTATCCTCCTCAGCAGTCACCCATTTACAAGCTAGGAAATTCTAGCAAGAGGCTTGAAAGGCCAAACAAACGAGAGTTTTCATCCATTTCAAATATTTAGAGCAATAATAGAAGGGATTATCATTTTTCCATGACAGGAAGAGGCTCTTTCAGTTTATCAGTGGGACTGGAATTTTGCCAAGATGCCTCTTTGCCGGGATTAGGATTCAGACTGTAACCATTAATACCCTTGTGCTGGCAGGTTTCAATACAGCCACTACACAGCAGTGCTGCTTATGCCAAGACCGCTCTTGTGCCTAGCAGCAAGAGAGTTAATCAGCAGCAGTCACAGCTTTGCACCCCAGCAACTCAGCTTAGCGGGATGTCAGAGAGCCTGCTCCACATCAGCCTCCTTGAGCAGCCCAGCCCTTCGTGTGCTCTGCTATCCCAGAACCCTTTTTGGAAATTTTTTGAAGCATTTTGAAAGCTGACAATCAGACCCAAACCCACTTACTGTTTTCTTCCTTCTCCTCCCTTGGACATTGCAAATGTGGAAGGTTCCACTTTGGTTTGTGTCCCTGCTAGTGCCTACAGCCAAGGTGGAAATCCAAAGTTAAGTCAACAGGAGAAAGCCAAAACCTGAGGCATGTTTATCCAGAGGCAGAACCCCCTGGCAGGAGCTGTGTGTTTGCAGAATGCAACAGGCTGCTGCTGCAAGGAAATGAAAACAATTTAGGAGGAGAATGGGGGGGAAAACATTTTTATTCAATATGAGTGGGGCTGACTCACCAGAGAAAATAACCAAAGAGCTGGGAAGCAGCTTTTATACAGTCAAAGCACTTGTTTTGTATCCAGCTAGTTATCTTATTCACCAGCGTCTACAGCCCTTCTTTCCTTCTGACCTCAAAATATCACTGGGTCTTAAGGAAACCCTATTAGCTACATTCTATAAATGAAATATGTGGGCAGACTGATCAAGTGCTCTCTATCTTGAGGTCAGTGAAAGAGCAAAAAATTCAAAATCAGACGGACCCCTTTTATGTCTATCTAGTAGTCTGAGAGAAGCACCTCTTTGCACCCCATATACCCTCATGGCAGGATAATCTGAGAGCTTACTAAATTCTCCCTTCACTCCTGTGCTTTGGTCATCATGCCTTAACAGGGACTAGAGCACACACTGCTTGGGAAGAGCTTGAGGCGACGTGGGCTTTTTTGGTTGCTTTATGTAAGACAGCGAGACCCAGGGCTTCACTGCAAATACTGTTTACAAATAAAATCAAAGGTATCCTGCTTAAGATTAAACACTCAATCTTCAAGTTGGATTGTATCTCCAGACTTTATGGTAAGAATTCCCCACTACTTAAAAAGAAAAAAAAAAGCGGGGGGAAAAACGTGAAAGAATGCTCTTTAGTGTAACCCTTCATTCTTAGAAAAAAAGGAATATATATAACCCAACATCATATCTAACGCAGCTTTGTTCCCACAGATAAGGTTCTGGTTCACTGCGCTATGGGCCGCAGCCGGTCAGCCACGCTGGTCCTGGCTTACCTGATGATTTACAAGAACATGACGGTGGTGGATGCCATTGAACAGGTATCCAGGCACCGGTGCATCCTGCCGAACCGGGGATTCCTGAAGCAGCTGAGAGAACTGGACATCGCGCTGGCACTGCAGAGGAGGAACACCAAGAACTGTCTACCATCCAGTGATGGTGAGAGCAACACCACCATCTAGAATTGCTCCTGACAGGAGACTGCTACTGGCAAAGAAACTCCAGCAAAAGAGAGAAGGGGGCGATCTGGTATATTACACAGCCACAAAGAAAAACGTTTGTTGCTTGGAAGGAGAAACATTCAAATATTGTCAAGATGGAAAGAGAGGAAGCCAAGTTTAAAACCCACCATCGTAAAATTTCCTGGCTTTAAGAGTCTCCTTCACTACATCGACATATAAAGTTTTCCTCTGTAAAAAAAAGCTTTTCCACCACCACAACATGCACAGCTTAAACTAAATCCTCTTCTGTCCAAGCACCCTCCAAATGTTGATGTCCAAAGAAGAGCATAACCTTTAAAAGTGACCAGTTAGCCACTGCATAAAGGGAATTTGGGGAAGAGAGCCCAAGCAGCAGTAGCACAAACAGCAACACAGACGACTGAATTCTTTCGTTCTCGTGTGCTGAAGTATTTCCCATGAGTTTGTCCCTTTCTGCTGTCTCTTGCCTTCTATATTTCTACTCTGACAAGAACAAATTTGGGGAGCAAGTTCAGAGAAGCTCCAGATGCAAATCATCTGCCCAGGCTTCACTGTGGAATTTGCAGACCACAACAAATACAGGCAAAGTAAGATTCTTGAGGGGGTCAGACACATAAGCAGATGCAATGGGTTTCTCAAATACATATATGAAGGCTTATTTTAGCCATCTTTAATTTGTTTTTCTCAAGTGTTTCAATTGCTTAAATTAAGAAGTTCTAAGAGGTGCCTACCCAGGGCACTTCCCTAGGCCACAGAAAGTCTAAAAGATTTGTACATGTGATGCTATTTGTTTTTCTCTAATAGCATTTGCAAGAACTATACACCTCTAGAATAGCACAAAATAATTCAGCCATATCCTTTGTGCTGTACAGAGGAGTGGCTGGATTCACCACAAAAAAGCTTCTAGACACCACTCCTGTTCCTGCCTCCCTCAGGGTTAGTCATGCTAATACATTTCTGTGCTTCAAATAGGGCTGCCGGTTACTGTATTTATTGACAGCAACGGCCCAAATACACAAATAAGGACCTAAACGTGTTCAACTTTGCCCCATTTGACACTAGCATCAGTAATCCGTTTTAGAAACTGTAACAGTTTTGCCACTTGAGTAATACTGGATATTCTTAAAAATATATTGTACAGGACGATCACAAGCAAGTCACACTTACCTTTTGCTAGCTGGAAAAAGAACATGTTACTCTCCCCCTTGGAATTTTGTTAATCCAAAATATCAGTAAGAGCCATTTACTGTCTCACTGCATGGGGGGATACAGGAGACTTCTCCAGGCCTTCAGCAAATACTTTGCAAGCTGGGTGTAACAGAAGTGCAGAAAGTCTTGGACACTTCAAGTGCGAACAGAGGGCAGAAATGTGCTGCTAAGAAATGCAAGTGTACTCTGCAAACCAAATGGAACCAAGCACAACTTAAAAATAGCTTTTTCAATATGTTAACAGTTCTTTATCAGCTTAGCCTCTCCACTGTAAAGGCTTTCCTATTGCTCCAGCTCCTTTGAGAGCAGAACAGCAATAAATCATTTGTCCTCCAACATAACACTGTAACCAAAGTTGCAGCCACCCATAATATACTGTTTTTGAGTTCTCATTTACATTTTCACATAATATTTCCATCTCAAAGTTCTCAAACATATCAGAAGACAATAAAGACAAGCTAAACAACCTCGAAGAACCAAATTATACTTCATGATGTAAACAACATCCATGACTGGGATGCACAAACCCTGCATCTTGCTGAAGCTGCATTTCAGACATTTCAGTTGCAAAAGAGTTTCTTTTGCAAAGAAAAATACATAGGAAAAATTTTAGTTTTCTGAGGCCCAGCTGCTTTTAGTGGAGATTGATGGAGTGTCCAAACTAGAATCTCCCCCCTACTCATAGGGAGCAAAACACTAGGCCCTTTTAAGACATTCCCACTCACTTAGCTCTGCATAGCAGTTTCGGAAACTGGCATATGGTAATGGTGACATAGCAATAGAAACTCATCTACAATTTTTTAAAGGACAACTCCAAGCTACTTGGGAGCTACTTGGAGAGGCCATTTTAGCATAAAGATCAGAAATGGCACAAAGGTAATTTCTCAAAAATATCTAGAGAAACCTGTACCTGTTATGGTAGACAGAAGTTTATCTTGTATATTCTTACAAATTCCCTTCCCATACAACAACCTCCAGAGTTGTCATTTAAAAATGTATACCCCAGTGCTTCACTACAGAAGACATGACCTACATACATATATATATATATATACACACACACACCTACACACACACACACACACACACATATACACACACACATATACGTACATAGATGTGGCTTC
>JAVCKT010003516.1:2917-13900 GCA_032273925.1 Rhynchotus rufescens | reverse complement strand
CAAGTCTAAAAAGTCCACTTCTGAGACTTCTGGCAAAGTTGCAAAGATCTTGCTGGTTAAAATGAACTTTGGTACCAGTAACGCTGAACGGACAAATACTTTTGACATAGTTGTTCAAATGCCTTTAAAAAAGTGCTCTCAGAATTGAGTAATACCTTTCATAAATAATCTCATTCTGTGTGAAGAGGTTACACGACTTCTTTAAGCAGGACAAGTTTCCTACATGTTTTTATGCTATCTGGCATGACTTCTCATAGAACATTATTTTGTAGTCTTCCTCATTTGAAAAGTAAATACTGAAAGCCAAACAGGGCAACGGATAAATACTGCAACCTATCTAGATATATCTTTATCTTCCATCAGGTTTTTTTTTTCCACGCAGTATTAAGAGCCATACTATGAGAGGGCATCCTGCCTTTAAAGTACTCTGTAATTAGATGGGTATAAGTCTTCAGTAAAGGAGCTTGTAAAAGAGAAAACTTCAACAAGATTCAATAAAGCCTATTCATCAGATAGAAAAAACTCTACTTCTCCAACAAACATAGTGAAAATTCTTATACCTATGCTATGGCACCACAAACAGATGAAATCTACCAAAAACTTTGGTCTTGCAAAATCAGGCAAAAAACCTCAGAGCTTCTTTATAAAATTTAGTCCTGAATTAAGAAACTCATGTTCCTCAGTATGTCTTGTTTCAACAAAGGTTACAGTCACCCTGCTACACAAGTTGACAGACGCTCTCGTCATTTCTTCTCCTCTCCCAAGGACTTTCCCTGTCCACAATCTCTTCCTCCGTTTACTTCAATAATCACTGCTCCTTCTCTGGCTGTGGATAACATCAGCTGAAGGAGCAAATTTCACACCCCTTTCAAAGTGGTGAGATTTGTGGTCACTCTGCTTTCCTCCAGAACTAGGCTCCGCAGCCTTGAGCCAGCTGCTGAGGAAGCTCTGCCTGCTGCTCTCACAAGCATCATCCTCAAGGTTGACAGTTTCATAGTTCCTGTGAAACGTAGCTGTCAAGGGAATCTGTGACTGCAGTCAGAGAAAAGCAATTTTTTAGATAGTTTGAGCCAGTTCCATGGAGGGCTTTGAAGATTACAGGGCCGAGTGGGGGGAAGGCGGAGGAGAGAAATATGAATTTAACCTAATATTCTAGCACCACTAAGTAGGGACCCACAGCGGAGCATTGTCCCAGACACAATGTGTCATCAACCTTATTGCTTTTAATTAAAGAATGTTTTTTCTCATGACATACTGGCTCCTGCTTTTAACCCTAGACCAGGAAAGGGACAGATCTATTGGCAAAAAAAGCCACTTATTTCTGTATATTTGAGTAACATGGAAATGCTCTAAGGGAATGTGGGGTAGGTTTTTTTTTTTTTTTGTGTGTGTGTGTGTGTTTTTCTCTCTATGTGAGACTCTTTAATCTCTAATCTCTAATTAGTCTCAAATAATTTAATCTCTCTTTTGGCTTGGTTAAGGAAACAGAAATAAGCACATTTACTCTTCACACTATATGTACAACAGAAGACACTCCAGGTACATCAGTAAAATGGAAAGGAGTACAATTCCTTTAGTGCGCATATAGTTCAATATCAAGTTAACTACTCCCATACCAGAGAATAACTAAGCTACACTGATACAAGTCATTTTTAAATCCATCAACTGCATCCACTCTAGGTTCAATCAGTATAAGCCTGTGATAGAAACACAACCAGAAGTGCAAACCCCACGTGGTGGGATAGACCTCACTGGCTTCTCTCCCCAAGGAGGCCCAGCTCTCGAGCAGGCCCAGCTGCCCACGGGCCTTGGCCACAGACCTCACTACTGCCATAAGCGCCTGGATGGCTCCACAGGCCCTGCACCAGGCTGGCACTCGCCCACAGCAGCAGGGAATCTAGCCAGATGTGCTCGTTTTGTTTATTCGCGTGCTACCCTGTTACTAAAGAGATCGAGTGTCCCCCCCTCAAACTACATCCAACACTGCAGAGACGGCAGAGCTACAAGTATAATGTAAATAAAATCTAACATCCAATTCCCCCTAGCATATCCCTTTTGTTACAGTGGCATTTCTGATAACAGGAATTACAGCCACAGGGAGACTTTTGTTCCCCACTAAAAGTGTGATATCTCTGAGAGCAGATGATGGTTTTATTACATAAACTTTTGTAGTTTGGAAAGAGCAGTAGTAAAAGTTAGTTCAAGGTTTTTATGACTTCTTTTGTTCAGAGGAAACTATGGGAGGAAAAACACTGGTGAGGTATGAAAAGCCTGCTTGTTTACCATCAGCACACAGATCCTTGCCTTTTTCATAAAAGGAAGGGAAACCAGCAGGAGAATTACAATACAGAGCACCTCCCAGGATCTCTTTCACCATTCTCCCCATTTGTGTATTAAGCAACAAGGCAGCTGTTGAACAAGTACTATCAACAAAGCAATCTTCTAGCCCTTTGATTTAGGCTATTCATATCTTCTGCCCTGAAATAAAATGACTTTCACAATTAAAACACCGAAATCAATGCTGTATCTATTGTCATGTCTGCAGGAGAAAAGCTTTAATTACAACCCTAGTTAGATAACACAGTCATTACACCTCCTTAATCTCAAATATAAAACCAGTACCCTTTGAGTGCTATGCCACCCTTTCTTTGATTTTTTTTTTTTTTTTTTATGTGAATGGCTTTTTATCTGAGCACTTTAATTTGCATGCCTTTGCTGCAAGGCAGCTCCCCGTGATATGTTAATTGCAGAGTGCTTTAAGTACTAAAAGATTAACATAAAACCCTTTGCAAACAAGCTAATAGTTTATGATAATTTTTGCATGGCCTTTGTCTGTCTATCACTGGATTGCCTCTAGCTGTAATTTTATAAAGAAGCTGTAAAATATCATTTAAACAAGTTCATTTACACATAATTATTACCAGAATCACATTATTCAATTTAGATACTCCAGCCTATTAACAATCCATGAACTAAAATGTAATTAAACTATTTTCCTTTTATGAACCTATTCATTACAACGTGTGGGAGATGGATCTCTCAGTTTCACTGAGAATTTCAGCACTTTGTTGTTCAAATTGACAAGTCTGGCACTCATTCTGTGCTTTTAATTATATTAAAAGTATTGCAAGACAGCTAAGATAAAGAATATATTTAGAAAAGAATGTGCAGAAATGCCAAGATGGTGTCATCCAGAAACATCTATTTATTTCCCCACACATAGTTTTTCACCTTCTTATTGGAGAACAGAAAACCAGGATGTATCATTTCAATTAAAAGTTCTCAGGTTTAAGTTTTTGAAGAAGTGTATGAAAGAAAAAGAATGTTTATTGCTAGCAAGATTGCTTAGGTATTTCAATTACACTTCTACTCTAGATTCTTACAGTACACAGGACCTGCACTGTACAACTGTGGTTTCAATATAGATCTTCATAGCACAGAAACTCATTTTCGGAGAGGACTAACGTTTACATAAGCTGCTCCCTCCATGGGAGCCTCAGTGGGCCCACGTAACACTTCTTTGTCTCCATGACCATAGAGTCTCCACTGTCAAAGCAGGTTAGGTTTAATCTTCCAAATAGCTGGGTGTCAGGACCCATTTGCTTGTATTTTCATCCCAAAACACATATCAAAGGCAGGCTGATCTGGATGAGTAGCACTGCAGACCTTGCTCGCCAGTAGTTCCTTCCGCATGGATCAAGATGTAGGATCTCTGTGGGAAGAAACCCACTGGAAGCTCAGCATGAGGGCGCTGTGCCCTGGTGATGAAAAATACCATGATCAGAAACACACAAATGAGCCTGACACTATGCGTTTCCTCACGGCTTCCAGGATAGAGGCCAACACACACAAACCTCAGTCATGACAAGAAGAAAAAGTGGGAAAGAACCTCAAATTGACTTGAGACACTAATTATTCCAGATAGAGCTGAAAGTCTCTCACCTTAATCACAATAGGGAACCATTTCAAACTGCAAACTGATGCTTAAGTGGTGCTACAACACAAAGAGGGGGCAGAAGAACAGGGCAGATAATGAAGCAAAAAATAGGTCAGTCCTGCTGCTGGATAGAAATCTAAGCATTCCCTGGACATTTGATATCCCGTCAAAAACCCTCCCTCTATAGATTCACTGCACTCCATGTGTGCTATCTACCTTCCTGGATGAAGTAAAAAGTTACCGCTTGAGTTACAGATTTTTGTCTTCAGCATAACTAAAACCAATGTCCTTACAAACAAATTTGTTGATATTCAAATTATTGAATTTTCTTATCTGTGGAACAAGGAAAAGCCTTTGCTCTAAGCACAGAACAATGGTCACATAATTGCAGTTACAAGAGAAAAATTCAGCAGAAATTACTAAGGGAGTAAGAGTCTCTACAGAGAAATTCTGTTGCAAAACAGGGAATGGATAAGAAAATCCAAACAGATATTTCATTCTAAAGTGACCAAGATCTGGGGGAAAAAACCTCCATGGATCATATGCTTATTTATTTGTTCAACAGCAAACACTTCACTGCACTGTTGATAATTTTGCTATTTAAAATCAGTTCCTTGAGAAGTTCATCATTTAAAACTCAAAGGATGACTGAACAGTTCGTGAAAGGATAATGAATCTTAAGACTGTCCAATTCTCTTTAAACTCTCAGACCACAGGATAAAACCACTGCTTCATAACACTGCTACATTACCATCCCTTATAGCAGAATCTATGGAAATAGCCTATAATTCAAATTCAGTTTAAAAAGTCTGTAATATAATTATATTAATTTATTTTTAAATCAGCAGGGGTACAAGTCTACCAGAGGAAGAGCAGACTGTAAACAACTTAAGTTTGACTGACAACCCAGAGCAGAGACATTAGCGCTACCAGAACACATGGATTTGACGCCCCTAGGCACAAGGTCCAATCAAGTGGTGAAAATGATTCCTCCTGGCCCTTACAAAGACACAGAGAATCCTAGTCTTCAGTGCTCTTCAGTGATTTTCATCATCAGAGACTCATAATTCTTTAAGGTACCACTGAAACCATTGCTTTTTATGTACCTACTCAGAAGTTCCTAGAACTCTCATCATCCACTCGTGCAGTAAGATTAACACATTTACAGCAAGATGAAAAGGTGCAAGAAAAGCTTAGATTGGGTATAGTTACAACATGCCTTACATACTTGCACTTGCATAGAAGATCTTTTATACAATTCCTACAGTTACATATGCTGTTGAGACAGAACTCACAATGCATGCAATGTCATTGAATAAAACAAAACACAACACGCTTCAGCATTCCCTTCTACATGTAGTAGCTCTACACTGGTTTAGATAGTGCCTAACAAGATGACAGCATTTCCTTTTCACAGCAGTAGGCTCCATCCTCAAAACAGCTTTAACCAGTTGTTTGAATGTGTGTGTCTTTCTTCTTCTTTCATGCTATTTTAAATCAAATTGTTCCTTACAGAGTAGTAAGTTTATGAAGGAACCACAATGTATGAAGAGAAGCACTTTTCATTTTAGTATCTCCCAGTTCATTCCAAACTCCCATTATTTGGACTGTCACCCTGACACTGCCTGAGGTGCCTTCCAGCTCTCTGCAAGAGAATCTGCTTTCCCACTAATGGGGCTGTTCTTGCAATGGGAAATGTAATTTTCCACTCCATTACAAATAGTGCGCAAAAGGACCTATTCCTCACTGCACACAGATCAGTTCCCAATGAAATCCTATTCACCAAAATATTATAATAACAGTATCTACTTCAAAAATACAGGTGCTTTTTCAGGGATGGACAAACAGCTCTGATCCAACCACAGACATATACAAACTTTGATAGCTCAGCTACTCATCCATGCTAGAGAAAAACACTCAACAATTCTCAACAATTCCAGGGAAAGAGCAAGTTAAGAAGCTGAGAAAACAAATATTTTGATGATCCATTCTCAATATAGTATTTTCCTACTGTTATACCTTAACAGTCAAACATAAAGCAGATTTATATATTGACTGTTACTCTGTGGCAAAATTTATTTAGGTTCACAAATCCATTAAGATACAAAACAGTGGCCTAAATACATTCTGAAGCATCTTACAAGCTCAAAATTAGATGCTTGTGCAGCAAAATAGAACTTAAGCACACAAAATCCAACTTGCTTTAATAAAAAATGGATATGTAAAGCTATATTTTATATTTATCAGCCTATATTTATTTCCTTATATCATTACATATTCAAGACAAACTTACAATAAGGAATGAAAATCATCATAAAAACTTATGCACAAGCTCTATCTCAATAATTCAGTGGAAATTATTCTTATGCAATACCTTTCAGGAAACTGTAACCCTGTACCCATTGATAAAAAGAATTAAGGCTGAGACTCTACCAATGAACTACGTAAAGATTGCCCTTGGAAATTTAATGTCTAGAGTGTTTTCCGACCAAGGCATTGAGCTTATTAAAAAAAAAAAAAAAAAAAGTAATTTTCAATTAAATCTGAGTAGCCCCAAAACGAAAGTTTCCTAGAAATTTACCCCATCTCTCATGCTAGAGGAATAAAAATAACAAGCTGAGTTAAATGAGAGTTATGGGACTCTATCATTAAAGAAATAAAAAAAAGTTACCTCTTACACTGTCTAGAGTATATACTATAGTACCATTCACTAGGCAGGACAGCTAACAAATCACTCAGTTGTATTCACATACATGCACTATCAAACAATGACAAAATGCACTCAAAAAAAAAAAAACTATGAAGTTTATGGAAACCATGGTTCAGTAGAAGTATTGCAAACGTAATTTTATGCAACTGAGGTCCACATCCATCCTTTCTGATGAATATTGCATATTGTTGTGCTAGCTCAAGATTCCAGAGAAAACAGAGAGCAATAGCTTCAGATATCAGCATTCCTAAAGTCAAACATTTAAGGTAAAGAATGGAGGTTGGTTTTCCTTCTCAAAAAAGGAAAACTTTAGAGTAGCAGGTTTTCTTTCATTTTAAATGAGTCATCTTTTAAGTCATTTAGTTCCAAAATAAATTTACAAACACTTGAAATGACCTTTAGGAACAGGATATCTAGACTCATAGAATCAAAGTTAAATATACAAGAAACATTCCTTTGTTTCCTATCATCACTACTGAATTACTGCTATACAAATAGCTTTTGACTTCTTCCATCCCAGAACATCCCAGAGCTTCCAACAGCATGTTTTGACCTAACAATCCTACCATGAAAAAATATTTTCATTATAATTCTGAAGGTCTGCAGTATCACCATTGTGACAAAAAGGAGACATCTGCACAGATATCTATCACTGTCGATAGCTTTTTTAAGCATACATTTAAAAGTTCAGAAGTATTAAAGATATAAAAATCTCATATCTGGAAAGTTTTCCTACAAATAAGCATCAATTCACTGATCTGAATGATAAAGGCTGATGACAGCTGACTGCAGGAAGAGAAAGAATGGTAATAGAGTGATCACAGTGGACACTTGGATAATTTATCACTGCAAGAATAAGAAAAGCATCTTCCTGTAGCACCTACGGTCTGCACCACTCAGCTTCTTCAGACAGTAAGTAGAACAACAGTGAAACACTTCAGCCAGGCACTTCAGTGATTTACCATTTGATGTTTCCCAGGCAGACACGCCGACATGCTCAGTGAAGTAACACAGAAACGAAAAAGCACCAAAATCCTTGACAAACTGCAAATGCAACTGACTTAACTCTGAACTCAAGCAAGCCCAAAGACAAATAGTTTAAGTACTTTTCCATTTTGTTGCATGTCTACATTTTAAAATGTTACAGTTAGCAGGTTCTCTCAAATTGTCCATGTCAGTTCTAGACAAAACTATTGTAGCATTTCCTCAGTGACTAATACTTTACTCTGTATTTTAAGGGCAAAACTTATTTCGAAGATAACAGAAATAAGTCCAGTGATTCTACATCTTGAAATGTTTTACAACATTTTACAGAAATATTCTTACACAAATGTGCATTACCATGTGCATGTAATTCCCTAAAGAAACAATCTTTTAAGGACACTTGTAAAGTTAGAAATCCAGCTTAAGAAGCAAACTCCAATTCGATTTGAAGAAAAAACAACTAAATATCCCAGCTAAACTTGGCCAGTAAGAAGATATCTAGATGCCCTTCCTCTGAACCTAAGACGATACAACTCAGAAACAAAGCCAGTATCCTGCATCAGATCATGCATGTCACTCCGTCTTGGGCACTGGTCTAGTTAGTCACAGCTCCCCAATACTTTTGCATCATTAAAGAGAATTAATATTCAAGTAAGTAAAACAGAAAGACTCAGTGACTTTCCTTAAACGTGAGTTGACATCTTAATACATCTCAACACAAAAGCAGGTTTTATTGTGCTATGGGATGGAACAAAATAAGGAACAAGAGAGCCAAACCATTGAAATTATAGGGCAAATACCAAAACATTCAGATACCTGTTCAACCTGAGATTAAACTCCTCTCATAATGCTCCTGACATGGTTGGATTGACCTCTGAAATGGTGCCTGGTAGAGTTTGTTAAGGAAAAGGATTAGAAGGTGGAAAAACAGGAAGTATAAATGGTTTATACTTCCATTTATACTGCAAACCACTATTTACAAACCACTGCTACTTTGCATTTTGCTAATAGACTTAATTCTAACAGAATTGCTATGCAACTCATTACTTTTTAAAAGAGTCTATCATTTTTCTCCCCTCTTATAGTAGCAGTGCTTTAAACCATGTTCTAATTAATGTAATTAAGTTATTAATAAAGATTGAAGGGGTTGGACACTGTGTGAAATACTTAATTTTGTGTATCTTTAGCTGACTGACTGTTTAGGCTCGTATTTCAACTGTCAGCCAAATTATGTGTAATTAAGCCAAAGCAGAGATCTGTTTCTCTCTTAACCACAGATGATGGCAGACAGCCTCATAGTTCTGGTTGGTGTGTGGTAAATCTGCCCACTCTTTTCTATCTGCTATATTTTTCTATTATGCTTTATTCATGTTCTGCATGTTTCAATGTATTCATATTTTGGATTTCTCTATTAGTTTGTAATGCAGAATAAATGGTTATGCTGCAGAAGTGCTCTGAATTTAACCAATAGCAAAATGGATGAACTCTTGTCCTCGTGCAATTTATTGATATTCTGTTGCTGTGGCAATGGGAGCACCAGTGTGAAACTGCTTGCTGTCACATTGCCCTACTTCCCCTTCCAACATCAACAACTTCCAACAGAAGTACTTCTGGGGAAAGGAATAAATAAATACAAGTATCTTACTCTTCTTGTACACTGAAGGACAGAGTTTTAAACAAGATGGGCATTTTGGTTCCACATAGCCCCAGAGTTGGCAACTGCTGCCAAATCCAGTTGAGAATCTTGGGTCAGGTTTTGGCCGGGTGCTCCAGCAAAGGGAGTCTATAAATGCCCTTATTAATGAAGGCATTTCTTGAGCTTTCCCGCAGCTCTGCCATTAAAGTTACTGCTTGGAGCTTACTGCTGACATGTGCGCACACATGCGCCCACATAATCTCATCTGAAAGAAATGCTGTATTTTGTTAAATTAATAGTTGTGACTGGATTCAGGAGGCCCGAACTTGTTATTACACTTGTTTTAAGTGCTGCAATTTCAAAGACTGAAACATTTGTCTGTAACTTCTCATAGGGCTCTAGTAATTTATGTTTTATTCCCATCATTCTTCCAAACTACCAGAAGCAAAGTAGACAACAGAAGCATATGGATCAAGCCAATAACAGTTAATGATGTGATCAAGACTGAAAGCATTTAAGGAATACCTACTGCAATGGAGTCTTGGATGATACTAACATTAGGAGACACCCTGGCTTCTAGACCCAGTTAGGGTCATAAGGCTCTACATATTTATCAACTATATATTTTATCGGGCAGAAATGGCATGCAGACATTTTACAGAAGTACAAAAGCAAAGGGCACACTACTTAGCCGATAGCAAAGCAACTGTAATTGCAAAGCAAAGCAATAGCAAAGAACTGTATTATTCCTATTCTTCTACCTATAGCATTTTTTGCTGTGACAACATTAAAACTCATTTTCTAATCAATCTGCAGATTAAAAGCTTCTATACAAAGTTGCATAATATTGTCAAAAACCAGCCAACCACACCCCAAACACTCTCTGCTAAATGATATCCAAAGCAGAAGTGAGAATAAATTGAGAACAAACCATCTAACTTACCCACTTGAAAGTACAGAAAGCAATGACTTTAAATGTGCAATCTTTCAATGGCTGCACCATTTCCCAAACTGCTAAAACTTCTTCACAGACTTTGTCTTTTATAAATTCAAGGAACACTTTCTATCCAAATTTACAGTAACAGATACAGAGCATAAACACATGAAAAAAATTCTTAGCCAGTTACTGTTCATGTCTTAACTACCACATAGAATATTTGCTTCTTCATGTCAAACCATTAAAAGCTGGGGCATTTCAAATCGAAATGGCTGCAGTATGAACATCATATGGAGTTTGTGAAGTTTTTTGGGGGGGAAAAAGAAATCTGTCTCAAATTTTCAAAATATCCTTTTATTCAGTGAGAAAAAGAGTGAACCTTTACCTTGTTTTCAATTTTGTATTCCTAAAATGTTTATGATATACAATGTGGAAAGTTTGACTTCACTTCTAATGTCCATCAATATGAGCACTTTAAGCTAAGAAATTCTACATTTCTGCCCACCCCCACTCTTCCCATTAAAGACTCACAAGGCGCTCTGGTCAATAAAAACCGCTGGAGATGTCCTTGATCTTTCTGTGGCTCTTATGAAAGCCAGATGGTTTAGCTCTGGAATATGTCATATAACTTAGTGACACGAAGAAATAAAGGAAGAGTTCAAATTTAGCAAAATTAAACTGTATTATAATGAGTTTCCAAAAAAAAAAAAATCACTGTTTGCTTTCTGCTAGAAAGCTGCAAATACTACAGACTCTCAAGTAAGCACAATGATAAATAA